>BQKN01061180.1:81465-127784 GCA_022839385.1 Asparagus kiusianus | reverse complement strand
TTACGGGAATAGGCTACCCGGCGACACGTGTTAGGTGTTGACTTTAGATTTTTGGCTAACCCCCAGCCTTCAACGGATTTGATTAGCCTTTACCGACTACCGTTTGAATCGGGCTAGCACGCGGATTGTCTAAATCCGTTCGCATGTAACGTTGTGCTAACGGAATGAATTCCCTTAGACTCTGTGCTATGACTTCGAATACATAGACTTCGCCATTGTTATGGGAATAGGCTACCCAGCAACGCGTGTTAGGCACTGACTTATCCTTACTTAGGATTCAGGATAAAAATCCCCAGACTCGGATTCTGGTGTCTTCTTCAATCGGTAAAAGACTAAACCGGCAACGCGTGTTAGGCGTTGACTTATCCCTGCTTAGGCTGCGGGATAAAATTCCCCGTGCGTGTGAGGCACGGATTATGGTGTTATTAATAACAACCTGCCACAATGTTGAATATGTGGTCTTTTTTCCTTTTTACGGTCAAAGACTAACCGGCAATGCGTGTTAGACATAGACTTTGGAATTTTTGGCAAACCCCCAGCCATCAACGGGTTTGACGTGCCTTTACCGATTACCGTTTGAATCGGGCTAGCATGTGAATTATTAAAACCCGTTTCACATGTAACGTTGCGCTAAGAGAATTGCTTTTCTTAGACTTAATGCTATGACTTTGAATACATAGACTTAACCATTTCTTATAGGGAAAAGGTACCCCGGCAACGCGTATTAGGCGTTGACTTATCCCTTCTTAGGCTTCGGGATAAAATTCCCCAGGCCTAGACCCTGGTGTCTTTTTTAATCGGTGAAAGACTAAACCGGTAGCGCGTGTTAGGTGCAGACTTATCCCTGCTTAGGATTCGGGATAAACTTTCTAGGATGAATCCAAGATTGATAAATTCTTGGAAAAGATTAGAGTGGGAAAGGAAGAATTTTATATTCTATTCCCCGAACAAGGAAGGAAGAATTTTATATTCTATTCCCAGTTGGAAAGGAGACTCGAGGTGGGATCTCCACCCCCAGAATTGAAAAGATTCGGATAACCCTAACTGTCGGAAGGTTTGATTACCGAGCTAAAGATGGAATTTCTCGTTTATCGAGAGTGAACTGTGGTTTTGGTCCTAACTGTAGGAAGGTTTGACCAAACGGGGGCTTGAGATGATCCTAACTATAGGAAGGTTTGATCACTCGATTTGAAAGTGGACCTCTCGTTCATTGGAGGAATCGAGAGGGGATTTTGGTTTTGGCCCTAACTGTAGGAAGGTTTGACTAAGCGGGAGGTTTAAGACGATCCTAACTGTAGGAAGGTTTGATCGCTCGATTTGTGGGCCTCTCGTTCATTGGAGGAATCGAGATGGGATTTTTGTGAGGAAAGATTAATCTGTCAAAAGGATCGAATCTCGTCTCAACAAGATAACTCATGAGAATTAGTAAATTTGATAACGATGATGGAAAACATTCTGACATTTAGAGCTTAAATGTGGATGTTTTATTTATCACTTTTATAGTGATTGGGTTATCCCTAAGAATATCGTCCGTGGTATTCTTTTGGGAACTTCCCGATACATGAATAATCCACCCCCAGCCTCCCTTGTGGAACTGGGTCCGACATTGTACTCAGTTACATGACCGGGTTATCCTTAAGAATATTACATATAAAAATTCTCCAGGAACTTCCCGTGAAAGAAATGAAACAGTTTAGACTCATATACATGTTGGAGTATCAGGGAGCAGTTTAACCTCTTATACCGGTCGGAGGATTGAGAAGCAGTTTATACTCATATACTCTTCGGAGTGTTAAGAAGCAGTTTATACTCTTATACTTATCGGAGTGTTAAGAAGCAGTTTATACTCTTATACTTATCGGAGTGATCAACTGGCTTACTCTAGCGTTATGACGCCGGCTTCAACCAAGGTCTGGATACTATTCTTTAAAGTAAAGCAGCCCTTGGTAGGATGAAGGACCCTCCTGTGGTATGCGCAGTACTTCGGATCCGCAGTATTGTCAGCTTCCTCCTGATTCATGATCGGTGGTAGCTTGATCTTGTTTTTTTTAAGGAGTGATTCGAAGATGGCTGGAACATCTTCGTCCTTGAAGGAGTACTCTTTAGGAAACCTCGGTTCTGAAGACTTCTGCTTCTGAGACCGTTGCTGCCAATGCAGCTGCGATTGTTGTGGCGCTCGCTGCTGCGGCTGCTGCTGAGATTACAGTTGGAAAGTTTGATTAGCATCAACTGCATTAACCTGTGCCTTACCCTTCCCTTTTGGGACGAAGTTCTGCTTCGGAGGATTTGTTGCCGGTTGGCCTCTCTCCGCCTTCTTTCTCCTGAGGAATCGTTCAGCTTGTTCCCCTCGGACCTTCAGATCCTTCCATGTCTTAGATGGTGTTGTTCCCATTGCTTCCAACACATCCAGCGAAAGGTTGTTATGGCAAGTCTGGAGAATGAACTCCTCAATGATCGGGTCCCAGCAATTCATCGCCTTGTTTCGGAACCTTTTGACGAAGGTGTCGACTAATTCCCCGTCCTTCTGCTTCTCATCGAGCAACGATCCGATAGATATCTCGGTATCGTCGTCGAAGAAATTTGTGAGGAACTTAGTCTCCATATCATCCCAGCTGTTTATGCTTCCTGGCTTAAGGCGGCGATACCAATCGAAGGCGGCTCCTCGAAGAGTGCCAACGAATGACCGCACCATCAGAGGCTCATTTCCAGAGATTACCCCCAAGTGTGATTTGAAGTAAATCAAATGTTGAGTGGGTGAACCCATCCCATTAAACGGCGTGAAGTTAATTAGACTGAACTTCGCCGGATATGGGATTGATTCCCACTCTCTTGGGTATGGACAAGGAATGCCTGTCTTTTTCGTCTCTTGAGCAGAAATCAATGTATTGATTTTGCTCTCGAGGTTTTTAATTTTTAGGCTTTCACCTGTGTCTTCGCTAGCATTCTCATTACCACCCCCTGGGTTGATGGGAGGGTTATTGGCATTACGAGCTTCATTTGTACCTGTGTCCTCATCTTCCAGGTTGTTCTGGTTATGACGACTTGGTTCGCCTTGTTGGTTTCTCAATGCTTGGATCTGTTGGTCATGCATCTCTCTCATGTTCTGCATGGCCATCTGCATTTCAAACCTAAAGCTCTCCTGTTGTTTGGCCATGGCATCTTCGAGCATCTTGGCCACCTGTTCCGCGCTTATCATGAATGACTCGCGGGGTTGTCCTTCACTGGACACGGTATTATCAGACGCAATTGCTGAGCCAGCATCTGATTCTTCATCTCCCGAAGGTACTCTTGTCCGAACCCTACCATACGTCGCACGAATGATAGCTCCGGACTGAAGACGAGTTACACGTCGGGGCACCTCTGGAATTGCCTCAGGGTTGTCCTGAGCCGATGTTCCCTTGCTGGTCATGTTGGCGGTAACCTTCGAATATTCACCGCTTTCGACCACCGTTCTTCTTCTTCGGAAACACCTTGACCTTGGCTTTGGCGTTTTAGTACTGAGTCTTTCGAACACAGAAACTCTTTCGGGGACTGCCTTGATACAGTTGCACTCAGACAATACAGCCCGAATGAGCTTTGAACAAGGGCACTGAGTTTCGAGCCTTCGAGGGCTTCTCTTTCTGGATTTACTCGTACCCCCAGCACGATAGTACAGCTCGTCCGTTTGAAAGTTGGAGCAACCTATCGTGTGTTGGCACGATTTCCCAGGTATAACGTCATCGTCATCAGACGACAACGTTTCCTTCTGAGGACAAACTGCCTTTTTCGGGCTTTCGAGAGTCACACGCCTCGAAACGCGCCTTTGTGGGCGTGAATCTTCAGCGGGCTCCTGAACTTGAATGCGCAAAGTTGTACGCTTGGGTGCCACGATTTTCTCAAAATGTTGAGGGTTGCGGCGACCCCCAGCATGTTGAATCGTTTGGGATTTCTTCATTGGCCCCAAATGCTCCTGAACTGGAGCTTTGCCTCGTTCTTTGGGAAGTGGACCGAGGCGCTCCAACACCGACTTCCGTTTCTGGGATAGTCCTATGAGATCTCCCGGAACAGTTGTGGAAGTCACCGGCGATTTGGGTTGATTCGCCGGAGATTGCACCTTCAACGGTTGGAGTTGTTGCTCCTTGGTCTGAACCGCCGCTTCAGACTTCGGCCTCCAAACTTTGCGGGTTGATGGCAGCTTCTTGACCACCTCTTTCTGCAACCTTCTACGAGCTTCCTCAGCTTGAGCCCGTGCTTGCGCTGATAGTGCGCGGCGCTTGCGGATGCGCTCCTTCAGCGTCGAACGGTTCTGTTTGACACGGACCCATTCCATTGTTGGCGGTTTGGAGGAACCACCTTTCATTTGTTGTTGAGGCTGCTTGCCTCTTTTGCTCTTCAGATCCGCATTGTAGCGGACCCCGTCAACAGACTCCATGGCCTTTGCGAATTGTTTCGCAAGGCGTTGACGCTGCCTCTGGTGAGCTCTCTTAGAGAGAGTCACCACGCCTTCGATGGCGGATTTGACCTGCTTAGAGGCCGGTGGAACTTCACCCGACGCAACTTCGGCGTCAATCGGGGTGAAGTCGTCGTTGGTGGCTTCAACTTCTTCGCACCAACGAACCTTTCTCCTAGAGGAGAACTTCTGGGATTTCTTGGACTTGTGGGGGGAGGTTGATTCGGACGAGGACACGTACTCCTCGTACTTCTGCTGGTCGAACTCATACTCGACCTCCTCCACGACCGGGATCGAGATCCGCGGCTGCGACACTCCGATCTCGGCAGCGAGATCGGTGGCTCCCACTGTGGTCGCCAGATTGTTCGTGGGAAAAATGGTAGTTTTCTTCATTGATGATTCCATTGCACACTTAGTAACAACTTTTTGAGTTACAAAGATCCGGTCTTTTTATAAGATCTTGTTACAATAAAAATCAAAACAAAGAAATAAAAATTACAACTTTTCTCTTGTTTACCAAACAAATCACGAGCTCCTGTTTTGCGGTCGCTCGCTTACGTGGGTTGTTTGCCTGCGCCGGGGGTTTATCCGTTGACCACCGCGCGATCTAGATCCGGGTAGATCTACACGATTCGACGGGTATTATTCCACGAAGGAAATAATAGCCGTAGGGTACTAATTCACCAAGAAAATAGTAGCCTTTAGTTCTCGGGATCAAAGGCCAAGCTTTGATCCGGAGTGTTGCCTCGTGTAGATCTTAGATCTGATTTCCTCTCTCGAACTCCTGCCTTTTGTGACACGGATGCTCGCCAAGTACCAGATCTGAATGTCCAGGTCTTCAAGCCTTCGAAACTCAAGAACGAGATCTCAATTCGGCAGAGTTTCGGCTCTTCAAAAAGTTCTCCAAAAGTCCCCTCAAATGAATGAACCCATGCCCTATTTATAGGCAACCAGATCTGTGCATTTGGCACAGATCTGGGCGGGCCACCTCAGGGTGGCTCAGCACTAGGCCGAGCCACCCTGAGGTGGCTCGGCCTTGGCCGAGCCCCTTTGGGTGCTGTTTTCCGTTGTTTCTCGTTTTCCGGTTCTGCAGTTGATTTATCCGGACTTGATTTGATAGTCTGGATCTTGATTTGGCAGTAAATCCACCTTGGTGTTTGAGTTCAAATCCGTTCTATGGTTGGATGACTCGTTGACTCCCCGAACCGTTGGATTGATTCCGTACGCGAATGCATTCCGTTGCTCGCGTGCAATTCGTTGACCTCGTCGCCTCGTCACTCGATGGTTCGTCGGTTTATCGAATCACCGTGTCGAGCTGTGCTAAGGGACCTATAGGCAATTTTATACGCCTACACGGTCGACCGGTCAGAACGATGAAAACTGGAAAATCGATTACAGTGTTTCCGGTCGACCGCAGCGCCATCATCGGTCGACCTCTCTCAGTCCCGAGACATAGTCTGGACCTGTGCACTAAGCGGTCGACCGCCGTGACCAAGCCGGTCGACCGGCCAGAGTCCATCTGCAAATCCTGCAGTTTTGACAAATCCTTCGACTTCGTCACCTCCAATGGCCTCGTCCACGACTCCTCTACTCTATTCTCAAGATATCATGAGAATCATCTATCCTCAAACTCCCATGACGATCGCTAAGCTCCCGAAGAGAAGATACACCCGTATCATGGGTCCCCCCTTTAGGAACTTGAAGTCCCATTCAAGTTAGAACTTCAGCTGAGGGAACTCGCGAGCCCCTCCTTCTCTGTTGAACCACTTGGCCTTGCTAGGGACCTGACCTTGACGTCCAATGAGAAACGACTCCTTCGTCCCCCGCCTCGTCATGGTCGTTTTCCGTTCCAAAATGCAATCTTCTTTTAGTGGCTCCTCTCTATCAAACCACAAGTCTTCAACATGCGGTAAGATCATCTTGTCATCACCTTCATCATCCAATAATGGAGGCTCAAACAACTTCAAGTACTCGGCATTGATCACCGAATACATGCCTAAGTAAGGTGGCAAATCTAAACGAAAAGCGTTGTCGCCAATCTGATCAATAATCCGAAATGGACCATAACGAATAGGCTTCAACTTCTTCCCTTCTCCTTTGAGCCTCTCCTTACTTAATTTTAGCCATACCATATCGCATTTACCAAAGTTACAAGGAACCCGATGTTGATCATGCTTCGCCTTGTACTTAGCTTGTGATTTCTTCAATTGAGCTTCAACCGTGGTATGAATATTTGCAATCTTCTCGAGAAATCGCTGAGCACGTTATCTTTCACTCCCCTCCTTGCCGTCCACTATGGCTTCACCTGAAAACACAAGATCGAACGGGCTCGGCGGTAAAAATCCATAACAAGTCTCGAACAGTGACTTTTCGGAAGATCCATGAATTGCCCGATTAAAAGCAAACTGCAAATATGGTAAACTCTCATCCTAAGTCTTAGGATGCCTGGAATTATACCCCCGCAACATATGCACCAACGGTTGACTACCTCCGTTTGTCCGTCTGTTTGTGGATGAAAGGTCGTGCTCTTCTTCAATTTAGTGTCCATCAAACTCCACAAAGAATCCCAAAAATGTCCAAGAAAACGGCTATCCCGATCCAAAATAATCGAGCTCGGCAACCCAAAGTGCTTCCACACATGCTCAAAGAACAATTGTGCTGCACCCGCTCCCGTCACGGTCTTCTTACAAGGAATCAATATCACCATCTTGCTGAACCGGTCCACCACAACGTACAAATAGTCGTGCCCGCGCTTCGTAGTCGGCAATCCTCCTAGAAAATCCATAGAAATGCTCTCCCACGGCCTAGAAGGAACCGGTAATGGTAGGTACAATCCCCTCTTCCTGTTAGAAGGCTTCGAAATACAGCATAACTTACACCCTCCAACATACTTGGTCACATCATCAATCATCCGTGGCCAAAACACATGTCGCCGTAGATTGAGAAGCGTTTTCTGAATGCCAAAATGCCCTTGCATACGCGAGGTATGTGCTTTCCGAATCCACTGCAACCTATCACCATCCTCCGGAATGCATAGTGATGCCCCACGATACAATAAGCCATCATCTCCAAGTGCATACTCCCCCTTTCGACCAGCCTTCGCCTGCTCAAACACACTACCGAAGTCCCTACTGGATGCATACAACTGAACATACTCAAAAGAAACCAAGGGCTGAATACGCGTTGCCACCAACAAAGACCTTATCGGTGGGCGAGATAACATATCGGCTAACTTGTTCGTCGCCCCCTTCTTGTACCTAATAATGATGTTGAAAGCCATCAAATAGGACATCCACTTCATGTGCCGTGCCTGCTGTAGCTTCGTCTGGGCATGCAAGAACTCCAACGGCTTATGATCTGAATGCACGACCACCTCCTTTCCTAACAAGTACACTCTCCAATGCTTAATTGCTTGATATAGCGCATAGAACTCCTTGTCGTAGGTTGGGTAGTTCGCAACAGCACCCGAAAACTTCTCAGAATAGTATTCCACCGGTTTCCCATCCTGAATCAACACCGCGCCCATCGCATAATTAGACGCGTCAGTCTCCACCTCAAAAGTCCGCTGCAAATTCGGCAACGCCAACACCGGTGCCTCCGAGATCTTCCTCTTTAGTAACTGAAAAGCCTCCTCATGCGTCCTCCCCCACTCAAACTGAACTTTAGCCTTTGTGAGGCTATGTAACGGGGACGCATAAGTCAAAAAATGTCGAATGAACTTGCGCAAATACTGGCAAGCCCCCATGAAGCTCCTAACCTCAGTCGCTGTCTTCGTCGTCGGCCACTTTGTGATCACCTCCACCTTGCCTGGATCTATCCTCCGCTGGCCCTTCCCTACGATGAAGCCGAGATACACCAAAAAGGTTGCAAGTGCACAACCATGTCAAGTTATAGTATTTAAGATATCGATCCCACGAGGAAGGTGTTTTGTAGGAGAAAATATAAAATCGGTTCTTATGTTGTGTACGTGACAAATAAGATTGATGAGTGAATGTGATTGTGAGGAGATTGAGATAATGAAAATGGTATGTAAATAGGTGCAAAGTGTAAGTGAGAGTGGATTTGACAAAGAATGAGTGTGATCAATAAGGTGAGGATGAAAAATGAATAAAATCAAGAAACAAATAAAAAAAAGTCAAGAATGAAGAACAAAATAAAAGAAAATACAAGAAATTAAAGATGGTGGATTCAATTATAGATATGGGTGATCTAAAATTGAACCCACTTCTTAGAAAAATGTGATTCCCTAGAGGGTTCTAGCCTAAAGGTGAATCAAATAAAATAAAAATAAACAAAAAGAAAAACTAAACCCAAGAGGGTTCTAGCCTCAAGGTGAATAGTGAGAGAAAGTAAAATCTAACTACAAAATAAATTGCAAAATCTAAACTACAAAATAAAATTACAAAAATTAAATGCAAGAAAATAAATCTACTCTATAAGCATGAAATAAATCTAAGGCAAGAGGGTTCTAGCCTCTTGGCTATTTAACAAGAAAATAAAATCTAACTACAAGCATAGAAATAAAACTAATAAGCAATAAAAGAGAAAAAGAAAAAAAATGCAAACCGTCAAATAATTCTCCATCTTCATCTTCATCTTCATCATCCAACAAAGAGAAGAAGAAAAAATTTAAAGTGGTAAAAAAATTATTATTATTAATTATAACAAAAGTTACAATTTTGGAAGGCCTTCTCAATTAAGAGTAGCCCTCCTCTCCAAAAGGAGTTACAAAAATTTTCACACCTCTAACCCCTCACTCTCTACCCCTATTTATAGTAAACATCAATGAATGTGAGCCTTTGGATTAAAATCTTATCCAAAACCATCAAAAATCAGCCCTTAATTCGTAACAGAATCGTCAGTATCAATGCCAGCATCGATACAGGCATCGATGCCGGCATCGATGCCTGCATCGATGCTGGTATCGATGCCCTATCAAAATTCTGCCTTCATAGATGGCTTCGTCTTGTCGAGATAGGCGATTTTCATATATTATATGTTAAATTCTGCCTTCCGGATTGAGAGATATCGTTATTTCTTTACGGCCAACCATCTTGAATATATTTTGTTTTCATATTTGATTTTTTTATTTTCTCCGGCTTCTACAGGCTACTCGGCTTGATTCTGGGCTTGGGCTTTTTGACTCTTGCCTGTGTTCTTCATTTAATTCATGGGTTTTTGTTGAGAGATGGGATTTTGAGCTTTATTCTTCATTAACCTGCAATTAAAGATAAAAACAATTATTAGTGGTATATTTATTCATATAAAATAGATAATGAGGGTATAATATTGTAATAAAATGTGATTATCAAATACCCCCACACCTAAACTTTTGCTAGTCCTCTAGCAAAGAAAATAAAAAGAAAATCCTAACTCACTTTCGCAGGAATTGCGGTTGTATTTAGCGTATACAACAAGCCTTTAAATCCCTAGGTTACCCTAGTGGACGAGTTGTAATCTCGTGAGGGTTTGCAGTGAATATACCTACAAAATTCGGTCAACTTGCCAAATTAAAGAAGTCAGTAAATAACTAAATTGACTTGATAACTTTTAGATAATCTAATTGGAGTCAATTATCTCTTAAGAAAACATTTTTATATATAACTCTAAGGTATATTTTTAAGAAAATCTTCTTATTGTAGCAATACAAAACCAAGCCAAACTTAGAAATTTAATTTAAAAGTTTTGAAAAGAACATGCTAACTCTTTGTTTTAAATAATTTTCAAGTTGCTTGATTTAAAATATTTTCCAAGACCATATATACAATTATAAAACATTTATTATTTTTTTTAATTTTTTTTAAACTCTTTCTTTCTTGGTGATTTTTTTTCTACTTTAACGGGCTTTCTAAGTGACCATTTAACGAGTTTTGGGCCAATGGATCCCAACCCAAATGGGCTTAGGTCATTAAGTATGGAAATACTCCTTGGGCTTAATTACTCGGTCAGCTTAGGCTTTATAAGATAGAATCACCTCGAATTCAAGAGTTTTTTTTTTTTTTGGTGCCCATTTTTCGCACTCTTCTTTTGCAATTTTTTTTGTATATGTATATATATTTTGAAAAGTATGTAAATCAAGACACTTTGAAAAATTATTTTCAACTCTAAGTTAAGCATGCAAAAATTTCATTATTTTAAATAAAAGTCCAAGTTAAGGCTTAAGTAAAGTATACTACTTTGAAAATCATTTCTTAAGAAATTTATTTAGAGTTATCATAAAAGGTGAAATTAAGTAAATAACTAACAATGGATTAGAAAATTTCAAATTTATCAACTAAATCAATTATTACATAACTCCATTAATTTGGCAAGTGACGATATTTTTATTTTTATTTTTTTTAAGAAAAAGGGTAAAATAAAGAGAAAAAATAACTAATTCCCACCCCCACACCTAAATTTTGCATTGTCCTCAATGCAAACTCTATGATGCATAAAGTAAAGCAGATAAGAGTGAAGCACTTATATTTGGTCCGCTGATAAAAATCTGCAATTACCTTTGGTCTGAGGAGGATGAAAACAAAAATTTATTCTTCTTTCTCTCCTTTTTTTTCTTTTTTTCTTTTTTTCTTTTTTTTCTTTTTTTTTTTTGAAAACTGAACAAGAAACTCTTAAATGAGAGAAGAATAAATTCTTTTTATTATTCCGAAATAAACAAAATAATCAATGTAGAATGAAATATTTAACATGAAGAGTTCATGTTCTACATTGAATCCTACCTTATTGCTGAAAATTCTCCCACGGATTTTAAATAAATTCAACATGATATAATCAACAATGTGTTGAAATTCTAAGCATTCCGGGGTGTTCAATGATTTTTGTGGCAATGGAAGGTAGGTATTATTGGTGTAATGCATATTGGACTTAGATTCTTGATTTGTGAATGTTTGTTCTCTAACAACCAATTTTTCTTTAACAATTTTCTCAACCCCAAGATTCATGGTTGATGTGTAAAAATTTGGTTGTTGTTTATTTTCCAAAAATCTTAGTTCATCAAGAAAGAGTTTTTCAAAATTCAGTTCAAAGCAGCAATTGTTTAACACAGTTTCTTTATTTTGACAAACCTGATCTGCTTCTCCTAATATTTTTAGCTCCTCACCAAAAATTTCCTCAAAACTTAGATCTGGCTCTTCTTCTTCTTCCCCCGGTCTTTCTTGAATTGAATTATCAGGGGAAGAATGAATTGGAACAATAATTTGGCTTAAAGGTGTTCTTTCCTGATTATCGACCTGTTTTCCTGACTGTAGTGCATTCATTTGAGTGTCCTTAGGATTGACCACGGGTTGATTCAAAATTTCTCCTTCCTCTCCTTCACTTATGGCACTAGCTAGTTGATCAATGTGGATTTCTAATCTAGCTATGGCTTGAGTGTTAGAGTTAAGTATGAGTTCGGTTGATTGCATAAAGGAGTTCATCGTGTAGGATGTTTAAGTTAACATATCCGTGGCTAGTGTGGAGGCCTTAATAATGATTTCAAAACCTTTTTCCAAAAAATTGAGACGTTCATCATGATCTGTATCAAGAGGAGTGTGAGTTACAACTTGATGATGAGGAGACTGATTTTGATATGACAGATTGGGTTGTTGAAATTATGGATGAGAATTGAAAGGAACTGTGTTTTCCCTAGGAAAATATTGGGTCGAAGAGGGAGTGAAGTTTTGAGTTCCAAAGTGGTTTTCCTGATTCCATGCAATGTTTGTGTAACTTGCCCAACCTGGGTTGTAGGTTGAAAAAAATGGATCATTCACCGAATACTGAAATGGACTCTCTACAAACTCCCGGACTTCATTGGAAATTTCAATCCTATTGGGATAACAAAAATTTTGAAAAACTTGTGGATTAGCCATTTGTTCAAAATAAATTTGTTGATGTGTATTGTCCCTAATCCATGTTTTGCATGCACCAAAAGCAATTTCTTTTTATAAATTTTTTTTTCGAAAAATAAAAGTTAGTTTTTTTTTGAAGAAAAAGGAAAATCCTAACTAAAACAAATCAAAATCAATCATTTTTTAATCACTCTAACTCTGGGGTTAAGCCTAACTCAACTAGACTAGCTCCTAACCAAAAATTCCTTAAGTGAAAAGATAAAAGTTTTACCCGGGTAGTTAGCCATGTAAGGATAGTACTAGAGGGTGATCAGAGATTAATTAAGTACCTCGTTCCTTACGGAGCGCTTTACGCAACTCCTAAACCTTGCCTTAGACACCAACTAATCCAAGAAAACTTAAACCGGTTCACTTAAGGATTCTTTGTTCCTTATTGAGCTCGAATCCTTAGGGCCAACGTCTAATGAGTTTTATTAGGCTTGGGTGGTGTAGTGAGAAATTAGTGATTTTTGGGCTAAGGAAAGGGTGATAAAATCTCTCACCTTATCTTGATTATGGGGTTTTGCCCTTAAAAATATTTTGAAGTGTGTGCCAAATCAAGATGCTCAAATCACTTGGTGAATTCCTACTAACTATATGAAATGCAACCCTATGAATTAAAAGCAACTAAAAAGGATGAAAAAAAATCTTTTTCTTTTTTTTTAATTAGGGTTAACAATCAAACAAATGAGAAGGGGAAATTGTTTGGATTTATTATCTTGTTAGTAAATGTCAAAGTGGAGGGTGAATTTTATTATGGTCAACAGAAATAAAATCTTTTTTTTTAGATCCTAATTGTCACTAATTGTGAGAAACTAACTAAATGTGTGGAATTGAAAATATAAGGAAGAAGACTTACCACAAGCGAATATCCAATTCCTCAATCTCCAATTCTTGATCTTTAATCTTCAAGTAGTTCTTTCACAAGAAACACACAAGTTAAAGAACCAAAATAATTAAAACCTACTTAAGCACCCTCCCCGGCAACGGCGCCAAAAACTTGATGCGGCATAAACATGTACCAAAAAGGTTGCAAGTACACAACCATGTCAAGTTATAGTATTTAAGATATCGATCCCACGAGGAAGGTGTTTTGTAGGAGAAAATATAAAATTGGTTCTTATGTTGTGTGCGTGACAAATAAGATTGATGAGTGAATGTGATTGTGAGGAGATTGAGATAATGAAAATGGTATGTAAATAGGTGCAAAGTGTAAGTGAGAGTGAATTTGACAAAGAATGAGTGTGATCAATAAGGTGAGGATGAAAAATGAATAAAATCAAGAAACAAATAAAAAAAAAGTCAAGAATGAAGAACAAAATAAAAGAAAATACAAGAAATTAAAGATGGTGGATTCAATTATAGATATGGGTGATCTAAAATTGAACCCACTTCTTAGAAAAATATGATTCCCTAGAGGGTTCTAGCCTAAAGGCGAATCAAATAAAATAAAAATAAATAAAAAGAAAAACTAAACCCAAGAGGGTTCTAGCCTCAAGGTGAATAGTGAAAGAAAGTAAAATCTTACTACAAAATAAATTGCAAATCTAAACTATAAAATAAAATTACAAGTATTAAATGCAAGAAAATAAATCTACTCTATAAGTATGAAATAAATCTACGGCAAGAGGGTTCTAGCCTCTTGGCTATTTAACAAGAAAATAAAATCTAACTACAAGCATAGAAATAAATCTAAACTAATAAGCAATAAAAGAGAAAAAGAAAAAAATGCAAACCTTCAAATAATTCTCCATCTTCATCTTCATATTCATCATCCAACAAAGAGAAGAAGAGAAAAATTTAAAGTAGTGAAAAAATTATTATTATTAATTGCAACAAAAGTTACAATTTTGGAAGGCCTTCTCAATTAAGAGTAGCCCTCCTCTCCAAAAGGAGTTACAAAAATTTTCACACCTCTAACCCCTCACTCTCTACCTCTATTTATAGTAAACATCAATGAATGTGAGCCCTTGGATTGAAATCTTATCCAAAACCATCAAAAATCAGCCCTTAATTCGTAACAGAATCGTCAGTATCGATGTCAGCATCGATACAGGCATCGATGCCGACATCGATGCCTACATCGATGTTGGTATCAATGCCTTATCAAAATTCTGCCTTCACAGATGGCTTCGTCTCGTCGAGATAGGCGATTTTCATATATTATATGTTAAATTCCGCCTTCCGGATTGAGAGATATCGTTATTTCTTTGCGGCCAACCATCTTGAATATATTTTGTTTTCATATTTGATTTTTTTATTTTCTACGGCTTCTACAGGCTACTCGGCTTGATTCTGGGCTTGGGCTTTTTGACTCTTGCCTGTGTTCTTCATTTAATTCATGGGTTTTTGTTGAGAGATGGGATTTTGAGCTTTATTCTTCATTAACCTGCAATTAAAGATAAAAACAATTATTAGTTGTATATTTATTCATATAAAATAGATAATGAGGGTATAATATTGTAATAAAATGTGATTATCATCTTCCCATTGAGCTTCAGCTGTCCGTCCTGCAACACTTCAAATACCCTCTCAACATGAACGAGATGCTCCTCCCAGGTCCTGCTGTACACTAAGATATCATCAAGGTAAACTATCACAAAATCCTCTATAAACGGTCGCAACAAATCATTCATAAGCCTCACAGAGGTAGCCGGAGCATTGCACAATCCAAACGGCATCACCAACCACTCGAACAGGACTTGCTTGGTCTTGAACGCAGTCTTCCAAGTGTCTTCCTCTCGAATCCTCACCTGATGGTAACCAGACTTCAAATCCAGCTTCGTGAAACACCTCGCTCCGTCCAACTGGTCCATAAGATCATCGATCCGTGGTAATGGGTAGTGATTCTTGATGGTAATCTTGTTGAGCGTCCGGTAATCTACGCACATGCGCCAGCCTCCATCCTTTTTGGGCACCAACAACACTGGTGACCCGCAAGGCGAACAACTCGGTACAATCACTCCCTTCTCCAAGAGCTCCTGAACTTCCTTCTTGATCTCCTCGGACTCCAGTACTGATGTGTGGTATAGGCCTATGTTAGGTAAGGAACTCTCCCCTGTCAACATATTCTCATGCTCTACACCTCGACGTGGTGGTAGTCCCGTGATCTCCGAAAACAAGTCCGCATACTTGGCCTTTAACCTTTCAAGATCTCCCTCCTGAAGCTTGCTCAAGGTGGACAAGCACATCCTACTCAGCTACTCTTCATACGGCCGAATGAACAATAGAACAAACTTCCTGCCCGCATTCACCAACCTCTTAGCCTGAGTCACTGTCACCAAGCTCGTCTCCTGTGGAAGAGATGCCGAACGAAAAATGAATTGCTCACCATCCTTGGTGAACGTATACTTTTGGGCTCGCCGATCATATACTGCGTATCTATCCCACAAATAAGGATTGCCCAAAATAACTTGGCAAACATCCAACGGAACCACGTCGCATGTGACCTCGTCAATATACGACTCATGGAGTGCAAATCTGAAGGAACACTGGTTCACCACACTCAATCCCGCCTCCTTCTGAATCCACCCTAATGGATAGGGCTTCGGATGCTTCACCGTCTTCAATCCCAGCTTCTGTACTAATGCCTCAAATATCAGATTTTTTTGACTTCCTGTATCTACAATAGCATCCACTAAACTGGTCTTGACCTGCAACTTTAGAACAAAGAGCTGCTCCCTCGGGTCGTCATCTTCTTTGGTGGCCTGCTTTCCCGCCATAAGGTTGAGACTGCTATTGGGTTCGGTCATCCCGGGAACCTCCTTCGGACCCTGTGCTATAACGTACGCCTTCTTCTCATCTTTCTTCTTCAATCCTTTTAGCTTCAGATGAGGATACTTATCCCAGCAACGATCA
The DNA here is from genome assembly GCA_022839385.1 of Asparagus kiusianus. NCBI lineage: Eukaryota > Viridiplantae > Streptophyta > Magnoliopsida > Asparagales > Asparagaceae > Asparagus > Asparagus kiusianus. The sequence goes on along the minus strand of BQKN01061180.1, from coordinate 111,635 downwards.
GCCACATGCCCTGTCTGCTTGCAGTGATTGCATGTCAATCCTGCTTTCCCCGAGTCAACCTTCTTCTTCTCATCCTTAGACTGAGAGCCACCTGTCTTGCTCCCTGATGGTTTGGAATCCCCCTTTGTCTCGTTGCCCTTCTTCTACCGGCCCTCGATGGCAATGGCCTTCACGCTTGCCTCTGCGATTGTCTCTACTGAAAATAGCTTCATTTCCTTACGGATATAATCATTCAGACCCGCCATGTACTTTATAAAGATGGGGTACTCGGACGTTGCGATGTTTAGAACCATCGCCTGTTGCTAGAACTCCGTCGTGTACTCTTGAACGGTCTGATTAAATTGTTGGCGCAAGCCATACCACTTGTACCAACGCTCCTCAAGGAACCCCACTGGATAAAATTGCTTCTGAGGTAGCTCCTTGAACTTGTTCCACGACGCCGCTTTCTTCTCCTGTTTGCAATAAGATTTCCACCACGTCAACGCGTTCCCTGAAAGCTTCAATGTCGCGAACACTATTTTCTCCTTGGACGAATATCCATAGAGAGTGAAGTACATCTCCATGCGTTCGATCCAATCATCAAGCTTCTCCACATTGATACTCCCATCATAAACAGGAATCTCAACCTTGAAGTCAATCTTCAGATTCTGATAATGATTCTTACCCCCTTGATGTCCAACGGTCTTGACAATCTCAGTCTCCCCCTCTGAATCAGATTCCTCGTGCTCTTCGTCGGATTCGACGAGTTTCTTCTTACCCTTCGAAGAAGATTCCTCCTTTTTGTCACCTCCGTTGATTAGACCCACGAGTTGAGTAAGAGTCATCCCGATCATCTCAATCTGCTTCTCCATAGCATCAAGTCTTGTTGAATTATCTGCTTCAGACATCTTCTCCTTCCTTAATTTCTGGACCCCCTCCGAGGAATTAAGGATCTCGCCAAGCTTCTTGTACTATGAGCGAGTAAGGACCATACACAGTTCCCCCCTTCATAGGATCTAGTGCTCTGATACCAACTTGATACGTGTCGCCGTGCGAGCACTCTTGATCGCGAAATTATCAAGAGTGGGTAAAGAAGAAAACGACTGAAGAACACAAGAGTTTTAATTAGGGCGAAGGAAAGTACCTTCTCTAGATTATGAGAATCAATTGCATTTACAAAATCTCTCTCTCACAATCTCTGTAGATCAAGGAACAACCTCCCTGATCTCTTTTCTGATTACAAACTGAGTTCTAAACCCTAGAAAAGTCGTGTTTCTATTTATACTAAACAGAAATCCCAACTGGAGCAGGAAACAGACCCAGGCCCGAAATCGCTACGTGGTCGACCGCAGTGCCCAAGGCGGTCGACCGGTCAGAATGACGAAAACTGGAAAATCGATTATAGTGTTTCCGGTCGACCGTAGAGCCATCATCGGTCGACCGCTCTCAGTCCTGAGACATAGTCTGGACCTGTGCACTAAGCGGTCGACCGCCGTGACCAAGCCGGTCGACCGGCCAGAGTCCATCTGCAAATCCTGCAGTTTTGACAAATCCTTCGACTTCGTCGCCTCCAATGGCCTCGTCCACGACTCCTCTACTCTATTCTCAAGATACCATGAGAATCATCTATCCTCAAACTCCCATGAGGATCGCTAAGCTCCCGAAGAGAAGATACACCCGTATCATCTCCCCCTTTTAGGTTTGAATCCAAGACTCCTCTAGTTAAGCTCTGACCACTCTATCACTCTGAGATGGATGTACTGATAAATCTCCCAAAAATACGCTGCTCTCGCTGATCTCTAGCCTAAAGTCAACTAGCTAAGTGTGTGAAGATCTCGATTCAACGAGCACCTCAAAGCCGCAATCTGATATAGACGCTTCCTGCTAAATGCGTCCGCTACTACACTAGCCTTCCCCGGACGATGCTGAATCGCGAACTCGTAGTCCTTAATAAACTCAACCCCTCATTGTTGTCTCTGATTTAACTCTTTCCAAGAGAAGAGGTACTTCAGACTCTGGTGATCTGGGAACAGCTCGAATTACACTCCATACAAATAATGTCTCCGTGTCTTCAGTGCGAAGACTACTGCTGTTAGCTCCAAATCATATGTAGGATAATTTTGCCCATGAGTCCTCAACTGCCTTGAAATGTAGGCCACCACTCTTTGGGTCTGCATCAAAACATCTCCAAGACCTGACAACGATGCATCTGTATAAACAACAAAAGTCTTATCACAGCTCAGAATAATCAACACTAGTATTGTAGTCAAACTTAGCTTTCAAAGTCTCAAAGGCCTCCTGGCACTCCATGCCCCAAATAAATGGTACACTCTTCTTCATAAGGTCTGTAAGTGGCATCAAAATCTTTGAGAAGTCCTGAATAAACTTTTTGTAATAGCCAGCCAAGCCTAAGAAACTACGAATCTCTGAAACGGTCTTTGGTGGCTCCAATCAAATACTACCTCTACTTTTGCGGGATCCACTATAATGCCCTCTCTACTGATGATGTGGCCCATAAATCTAACCTTAGATAGCCAAAACTCATATTTGCTAAACTTGGTATATAACTAATGCTCCCGTAAAGTCTACAAAGCCAATCGAAGATGTTGCTCGTGCTCTGGCTCTAATCTCGAATATATAAGGATGTTGTTGATGAAAACAATCACGAACTGGTCCAAGAATGGATAAAAAAACCCGGTTTATCAAATCCATAAATCTCACGGGTGCATTGATCAGCCCAAATGGCATGACTAGAAACTCGAAGGACCCATATCGAGTCAGAAAGGCGATCTTGGGAATATTCATCTCCCGAACCCGTAACTGATGATAACAAAAATATAAATTAATTTTTGAGAAATGTTGCGCTCCCTATAGTTGGTCGAACAAGTCATCAATCATCGGTAGTGGATACTTGTTCCGGATAGTGACCTTTTTCAAACTCATGATAATCTATACAAAGATGCATATTGTCATCCTTCTTCTTCACAAAAAGGACTGGCGCTCCCCATGGAGATTGACTTTGGTGAATAAAATTCTAAGATAACAACTCGTCTAGCTGAGTCTGTAGCTCCCTCATCTCAGTAGATGCCATATGATAGGGTGCTCGGGATATTAGTATTGTGCCTAGCTGCAACTCGATGCAAAACTCAACCTCTCTCATAGGAGGTAACCAAGGTATGTCCTAAAAGACATCCTGATAATCTGAGATAACTCTAGTCTCACACAAATTAGCACTCCGGTCCCTCGACATCACCTCCTCGATGTATGCCAGAAATAACTCCGCAATATGGCATCACCTCCCTTAGCATCACCTCCTTGATGTATGCTCGCAAGCTGACTATTTTAACAAAACAATCGATACTGACATGGTAGGATGATAGCCAATCCATACCAAGAATGACGTTGTACTTCAACATCCGCAAAACAAACAAATCGATGATGAACTCAGACTCATCTAGACTGATGACACATCTCCTATAGATACTCTCCAATAGGGATATCTCCCCTAAAGGAGTAGAGACAGATAACGGAATGTTTAAGGGATGTGCAACTAGCTGAAGCCTATCCATGAAGGTATGAGAGATAAAGGAATGTGAAGCTCCTGAATCGAACAAGATCCGAGCTGGAAATGAATTCACTAAGAAAGTACCTTCTACTATGGCTCCACTCGTACCATAGTCACGTGGTACGACTGCATAAACTCTGTCAGTGGCTAGTAACTGTTGAACTGCTAGCTGGGGAACATATGGGACTATCTGTCCTCAGGAATGTCCTGAATGGCGCGAATCTGGTCTGCTGGCCCCTCAATCCTTAGAATGGTAGGTGGCACCTCTATCCTCTGCTGCTGGCCATAACAACGACCCTACTACTGCTGATCCTGACTACGGTTCTGCTGCTGCCTATGTCCTCTTCCTTGCTGCTGGCCCTAGCCTCTGCCCTTCTAGCCTCCTACTGGTGCACTATGACAATCCCTGGCCTTATGCCTAATATTGTTACAATTGTAACATTCCCCCTAAATCATGCGCTGCTGCGATGCTCTCTGATCATGCTATGGTCCTCTCTTGGACTGACCTTGCTGCTGGTGCTAAAAATCCTTACTCCGCTTCTGGGGTCCTCCAAGTCCGACGAAAGGTCTCTTACCCTTGCCCTTGTCACTCTGCTGCCCTGACTTAGCGTTACCCTCCTTGTTTTTCTGGAACATTGCAGTCTTTGTCTCCTACGCAATGGTTGCATCTGCTAACTCTCTAACTAAGCGGGATCTCCTGGACACAAGGTTTTCGTCATAGGCTTGGACGAAGCCCCATAAGAAACATCTGAGCTTGGCGCTCTCCTGAGTGCCACATGCCTGTAAATCAAAGTAGACTCATGAACCGGTTCTCGTAATCTGCTATGGACATATCTCTCTGCTCCAGTCTGGACAACTCCAGCTCTTTCCCAGCCCGTGCCATGGAAGAGATGTACTGCTCGTTGAAGAAATAGACAAAATCCTCCTATGAAAGTGTCATCCGCTGCTCTGGGTGAACTGAAGCCTATATCATCCCCCGGCATCACCCTTTAGGCTGAAAGATGCTAACCTTTGCTTCTGGACTGAATCCACATCAAGCAAATCAAGAATATTCCCACATCTTCCTTCCCCCGGTGCCCTCATCTTTTGGTACCTCTCGACTAGGCGAAGCCAAGCCTCCTGCTCTGCAGCTGGAACTGATAGTGGGGTGAGTCCTGGTGTGGCCTCTGGGGACTCCTCTGCAATAATGGTGACTGGAATCACTAGCGGTGGAACTATGGGTGATGGTGCAACTGGTGGTGGAACTCCAGAAAATATAATGTGGCTTATTACTCGCTTCTCGAGTGTTGCTAGTCTCTGCTTCTGGAATCGAACATTAATACCGAACTAAGAATAAACAACCTATATGTGGAGATATCTAAACATTAACACTGAACTAAGAATAAACAACCTAGATAGACTGGTACATATCATTGTCTCAAATTGTAGATATCTAAACAGTAATACCGAACTAAGAATAAACAACATATATGAAATTAACAATTAGAAATCCACAACACGAGACTGGTACATCGATCGAAATAATCCAAATAAGGAAACCCTCATGTATATATCATATGTCTTAATTGTAAATCACTAATCATTGATCCCAACTAAGATATAAAGAAAGCAATAAAGGAAATAAAGACATCATTACATCGTATTTATATTATCCTCCACTATCAATGTGGAGATGGAATAAATACTTTCAAGAGCAAAGTATCCTGGTCATATCTCAATGATGAATCACATTCATAATTGACATCCACCAAAGACTCAGGCTATCAATTAGCTATCTCAGTGCAACTCTTTGCAAGATTTTGAAACTTAGCAACATCATGTGCAACAAACTACCTTGTAGGTATCCTAAATACTATACATGGCTTATTAGTCTCATTGCAATCTTAGTGCGTAACATGAGTGTGGGACAGCCTATCATATAGGTGTCCAAAAGATGGCTCACATGCCTCATTGCACCCTTATGTGGACGGACTGCTAAACAAAGCATCCAAACACGACTCAATGGCCTGTACGAATGGAATATCGATGTACTACCCCATGCAGTATTGAACTGAGCTCATCAATGATATCCATTTTATGTATAAACTATGTAAATCTGGTATATCGATGACTATCCTATATAGTACTGAGTTGTGATCATCAACGATATCCAACGAGTGTATGAACAATAAACAACCCAACACTTGACATAATCCCCTGTGGAATACTCATGTATGTGCAAACGACATTGTACTTATGTATTCGTGAATTTACATGTAAAGGAGTGTGGCTCAATCCCTGTGAACACATCTTAAACAGATACAAAACACAAACTCAAAAAAATAGCCTTAGTAGTCGATTATTAGGCTTAGTAGTCAACTATTCTGAGTCCCCAAAATCTAAAAAAGTGGACTAAGTATGAGTAATCGATTAATATGAACATTAGTCGACAACTCTGCTTTAAAAAATAATTCTGTGAGTCGCACCAGGAAAGGAGTAGTCGACTATACATGTTATTAGTCGACTACTCTGTGGTAAACAGATTTCTGTTTCTCATGTTTTGATGTTTTTGAGATTATTTCTTAAACAAAACTCATTCAAATCACATGGAACTTAGGAAAAAGGTCTTAGTCTTTTGAAATTTACTATCAGATATTAGTTCACATGATTTAACTCTTTGATTAAACACTAATTAGGGTTTAACTTCATAATTATTCAAATTCTCACATAAAAGCATGAATTATCACATGATTAACTTGGACAAGGTTATAACTAACATTGAACAGAGATAAGTTTATTTAAAACACGTTCATGTCATTGTAATCTCACAATCTTGGGTTTAAGCATGAATAATTTATAAGAAAACTCGATTAATTAACAAACTAGGGTTTGCACATGGGTTAAACTTAATTAATAAATTAAAAACAAAATTAACAATTATCCTAATGATCATGATCATGTTACTAATATAAACAGCAAGAAAACCATGTAAATTTAATATTTATTTATAGTTTAATATCAAAAATCTTATCTTTTTTATATTAGATTAATTTTAAGTATCATATCTGTCATATTACTTTATAAAAACATGTTTATAAACTAAGTTCGGATGCAGATGATCTTGCCTTAATCTCATGTGCAAGCCTCTAAAATTAATAGCAAGCAATCCAAAAGTGTAAACAATTCATTCTTCATTGCCACACGTTGATGATATCGCATTCGTGTTGGTATTTTACTTCACAAAGCTCACAAAACTCACAAAAAATTAATCTAGGATTTTGAGGGGAGAGGGTGACTGCTAGGGTTCAGAGATATAATAAAAGAGAAGAATTTTTGTGAAAAACACAGGTATTTATAGAGACAAACCCGAAACAAATTCGTTTGACCCGAACCAGGAAACCTAGTCTGACTGGAAAAATAACCTTCGGTATTTTGACTGTAACTTTCTCGTTCGACCTCGGAATAAAATGACTTAAGATTTTTTTGGAAAGCTACTTATGATACCTGTTGTCTTTTGAGTTTTTCCAGATTCAAATTGCATCGGTGTGTAAAACACGTATACTCTTAACTGGTCGTTTTTTCAGATTTTAGGCTTGTGTATATAGTGCATGATTTCGTGCATGTTTCTCATCTTTATTCATATATATATACATTGGATTGATCTCAAATCAATCCCTAGCATACTCAAATTTTAAAATATGTCATTTATAACCATATAACATATTTATTACTATTTATTATAATTTATTCAAACTTTTAGGGTTTTACAACTATCTCATATTGCTAAACTTGCATGATTTCATGCCATATTATTTGATCACTCTTGTTACGGCTCTTCACAACTAGATCATCCACATAGCATTCAACGGTCTTTCGGAGATGCTCCTGAAAAATCTTTGACATAGCTCTTTGATATATGGCACCTGCGTTCTTCAAGCCGAAGGGCATAACTATGTAACAGAAGACACCGAGGGGTGTTCTGAACGTGGTATGCTTCTCATCATCTGGATGCATCTTTATTTGATTGTAGCCAGAAAATTCATCAATGAAAGACATTCTCTCGAACCTACACATGTTGTCGATGATAACATCTGTAAAATCGATGCAGATCCTTATCTTTCCCTTCTTCTTAAGGACTGGGACAATATTAGCAAGCCACTTAGGGTGTTGCTCCTCCCCGATGAAACCCGAGTCAACAAGCTTTTTAACTTCGGACTCGATCGCTTCCATGATTTGCGTACGAAACCGTCTTTGTTATTGTTTGGCTTAATGTTAAGGCGATGCATTGTCACATTAGGATCGAGCCCTGGCATATCCTCGTAGTTCCAAGCAAAAACATTGATGTACTCTCTAATGAGGGTAATTAGCTCTTCTTTCTTATTTGACGGAAGACTATCACTAATGAATATCGGTTTCGGATTATCTTCGTCACCCATATTCACTTGGATTACTTGGTCCTCGGTAGGGGGTTTTCTTTGTTCGAATATATCACTGTACTGCATATTCAGGTGATGAACCCAAGGGTCTTCTCAAGTTGGTATTTGATCGTCTTCTTCGACGGTGACAGAGTCAATTGTAGTCATGTTCAACATCAGTCTTTTGAACATTTTCCCAAGACTAGCGTCGGAATCTCAGGCTAAAGAATCGGAAGAATATCCTTCTTTACCCTTATTAGCTATTTGGTCGATGACTTGCCAGTAGCACTCATCATCGGAGGAGGAGACATAGCCTAAAAATCTTCTGTAGCTATAATAATTATCGGGTTTTCCTTTTGGTACATAAGCCATACGAGGTGGAACTCGCGGACCTCGACCGAAAGAAAGACCCTCTCTGAGTGTGAAGTCATATTTGTATCTCTCCATGAGGCTCCGTGTTTTTGTATCATATCTTAATAAATAAGGAGCTGGTTTATCATCATCGTCCTCCTCTCTCAAGAAATGATTTGGTACTAAAAACTCCTTCCCTTTACCATAAACGACTTCCTTTTCACCCCCTGCCTTTGCGGGGACAACAAGTGTTGTTCCGAACGAATCCTGAACATGCTTCTTCATCATGCAATATGATTGAAGTGGCATATACAAGTTGGGGTCATCATATAACCCCTTCATGATGTTATCAAGACACAACGAGTACTCTAAATCATCATTTATTGCTATTTCTTCGGTAAGTTGCCAATTACAACTACTATCTGATGACTCTCTATCGTCAAGATTGATTATAATAGGCACAATGTCATTAAGTATAAAACCACCATTGTAATCAAACCCAGCTTCAGTGTCAGCTTCTTCTCCGCTGTCCCTACCTTGGGTCGATGGTTCAGTATCCGATTCAGCCCCGTAGAGAAGGGAGTCAGTAAAATAATTTTTTAACCCCTTAATTGGTTGCTTATCTGTGATCATTGTCTTGACCTCATTATTAGTGTCTACATATTTAAGACACTAATGGAGGGTGGAAGGGACTATAACATTACCGTGGATCCATGGTCGACCTAACAGTAAATTATAGGAAGTCTCTGTGTCAATCACATAACATGTGACTTCCGACTTCAAGTCTCAAATCTGGCACTTCATTCGGATTTTACCTAGTGTCCTGGACGCACTAGTATTGAATCCGTAGATTGTAGTGCCTGTGGAGGCCAGCTTACTGGTCGGTATTCTGAGATTATACATCAATCGGAGTGGCATGATGCTAACAGCAGAACCCGGATCGACTTGGATCCGGTTGACAACACTAGAGCCAATGTGCCCGGTGAAGTACAAGGGTCGGTCATTGTGACGCTCCTGGGTTCACACAAGGCTGCAGTCCAAGGTAAAACCAAGAATGTCAAACATGCCATGCACCACACCGTGCAACAACATATTTCACCATCACAATTAATATCTATCTAGTAGAATCAATAACAGGTGTAGGTGCAAAAGCAAGCAAAAGATAATACACAAAAGGCTGATGAAATGATAATAATCATATAAATATCTCATCATCCAACAAATGGAAATACATAGTCAATGTCTGAATAAATAAACTGGAGTAGTCAACAAGTCTCAAGTACAAATATCTGACAAGAAAATAAGGCACACAGCCTTTACAACTTCTAGAACAATAATCTCAACTGCCTAGCATAATCTATAGTGGAGCTCCAACATAAGTATAGCTAAACAGTTGACACTAAGGTGTGTCACCATCAACCTGTGACTCTCCGGGCTCCTGACTCGTTACCTAAAATGGGGAGGGACAACGAGCGTCAATGCGCTAGCGAGTAACATCACAACCAACCCCAAGGGAACAGGGCTCGTTGTATATGAAAAATACAGATAGTATATAATAGATCTAGAATCATTGATCTTATTAAAGAGAGTTTTAGTAATTAGAAATTTACAACACGAGGATAGGTACGTCGAGCGAAATAATCCAAACAAGGAAACCCTCATGTATATACCTTATATCTCAAATTGTAAATCCCTAAATACCAAACCCAAGTCTAATACAGAAACAATAATAAAGATGAATGCAACCCATCTCAGAATTTAAGTGTAGTGCTATATCATAGCCTACAGGAATATCATGTTAAAATCTGCATAAGTGTTATGTCAAAAGTCTACATAGTTATCATGTCGTGAACTGCTGTAAAATAGTCATATGCAGGGTTAAGAACCTATGTCCGAAACAGGAACTATATATTGTAGTTTCCAAACTCATGGAATAAGTGGCAAATGTCCAACACGAGGACTGAGAGGGATTATAATCCAACACGAGGACTTCTATGGATTATAGTCCAACACGAGGACTGTGTAAAAAGTGAAAACTATCGCTGTGATATATATAGTGAAAGCTACTTATATCAATTCACAATCAAATTAGTGTGTGTACCCACAATTTGTACCCTCAGGTCTTCTATCATGCATGGATACATATTAAGACTAAAAACCAGAGTCAGATAGTCCAGGCAAACTCTCAAACATGAGTAGAATACTCAGAAATACACAAAACAGGAAATTGTAACAGACAGTTCGGCGGTCGACCGCACCGGTCGACCGCACTCTGATACGTGACTGGCGGTCAACCGCTGCGGCTTCGCGGTCGACCGACTGAACATCGCGGTCGACCGGAATGACATTGCGGTCGACCGCAGCTCTAAAACGAGCTCAGCGGTCGACCGCTCCGGTCGACCGCCAAGCGGACAGAAACCCATATCTGGGTTTCCTGTCAGCTCGAAACCTGAAACAAAGATTTGATATTCTACGATAACAAGGGCTTTAATGATTCAAAAAAAATCATACTGAAGATAAACAACCAACCCAAAGTTTGAAATCTACCTTTTTAATATTCTAAAACCATGAGAAACAAACCAAAAACGTTTTAATAGCTTATAAAAATGATTTAACTCTTGTTTAGGAAATTTTCAGATCTAGATCCTCATTAGACAAACATTGGTGAACTTTTATAAACTGGAATATTGATTTTTGCAATCCTTATTGTAAATAACTCGTTTTTATACGAAAATACCTCTTTGGGCTCATCAAAAACTCATGAAAAATCGAAATAAAACCATAAAAAAATAGGGGTGAGGGATTGGGCGAGATGATACTCGCCTCAGGTGTTGACAAACACCCTAGATCTGCAGGAGGTGGATCCTCTTCGCTGAAATCCCAAAATCCCGCTGAAAATCCTTTGCAAAACCCCCAAAATCACCAAAAACGAAAATCTAGGGTTCTTGGGGAGAAGAAGGGGCTAGGGTTACTGATATCAGATCCAAAAGGCTCTCTCTCCGGTATAAAAGCATATATACCAACCCACAAACCCGACCCGAACCCGTTTGGACCCGAACCTAGAAAACACTCTGACCGCTGATCGGTCGACCGGTGCGGTCGACCGCCACGGTCGACCGCCGCGGTCGACCGCGTCTCCCAAATTTGTCTGCTGGGAGGGAAAATCACAGGCTGGGATTTTAAACTCGATTTTTCTCACATAAAAATACTTAATGGCTTCCCAAACACTAGTAAACATGCACATCATATATATATATGATTATTTATCACGAAAGAAATATATATTATTATTAATTCACATATTTCATTATAAAAAGATTTCGGGGTTTTACAGTCATTCTTCGAATTCTTTGTCTGCATGTCCTCCTTGGTGAAAGAAATACAGGGAAAGTGGTGTGCCACAAGATTACAATGTTGGACTGACGACTCCGGTTCTTCAGGGGATGGCTTGATTTGACTCAGGAAAACATCAGAATTTTCCAAGGCTTCTTACAATGCTTCCCTCATGTCTTTCGAAAGACGTAGAAGCTCATATAGAGTTATTCTGACTGGTGTATTAGCTAACTGCGTCATAATGTCAAAGCAGTGCGGAGTGTTCGAGCTCCCCGGTTTATTTCTTCCAATCGGTTGATTGAATCGAGACTGCTTTGGGTTCTGATCCTCTTGGTGTAAGGGTTCTTTCTCCTTTAGCTTTTGCTGAGTTCTGTCAACAGGTGCTGAGGGTATTATGACCACTCCCATTTTCGCTAATATCTTGGAGGAAATGGTTTTGGTTACCCCCTGCTTAGCTAACTGCTCGGAGGAGGTCGGATACTTGAAATGGTATTCATTTCCACTCCGGGTAGCAAAGACCGGTTCTCCGTTGGTCGCAAAGACTTCTTGCTCATCTTCAGAGAGCGGGAAGGTCGGGATTTTCTCATCCTCTTTTTCTAGGATAGCCGAGGCTCCGCAACAAGATTTTCCTTTCCCTTTTGACTTCTTCTTAGATGACGATCCGGCCCACTGTTCATCTTCAATTAGATCAGGATGGACCCAGAAAATCTCACCATTTAGGGCTGTGTATGGCACAAGTCCTTTCTAGCATTGTTCGTGAGGATCGTCGTTGACGGTCTTTACCGCTACATTCATTATGGTTTTGTGCTGAAACCAATTCAAAGGAACAGACCAGAAGCTGATTGACACAGTGTTCGTACCCACCTTCTTTTCCTTAGACTATTTCATAGTAATGACCCCAACGTCGATCAAAGCTTGAATCTTGTCTTTATGGCGTAGCATGACTTAGTAGGGTGGTGAACTGCTCTGTGAAATGCGCAGTATTTTGGGTCATTAACCCTTTTAGCGTCTTCCTGATCTTAGATCGCAGGCAACTTAATCTTATTGTTCTCTATGAGGTATTTGAAAATACCGAGGACTTCATCTTCTTTAAAAGAGTAATCCTTCGGGAATTTTGGTTCTGAAGTCTTCTGTTTCTGAGGTTGTTGTTGCCACCGTGACTGCTGAGGCGCCATTTGCTACTGTTGTTGCGGTTGCGGTTGTAGCTCGAACGTTTGATTCGCGACCACTGCATTTGCTTGTACCTTTCCTTTGCCCCAGGGGACAAAATTTTACTGCGGGACATTAGTCGTTGTCTGGCCTCTTTCGACCTTCTTCCTTTTGAGGAAGCATTCGGCTCGTTCTCCTTGAATCTTCAAATCCTTCTAAGTCTTGGATAGAGCCATCCCCATGGCTTCGAGGATATCCAGAGAAAGATTGTTGTGACAGGTTTCTAGGATGAAGTCCTTGCTGACCGGATCTCTATAATTCATAGCTTTGTTCCGGAATCGTTTGATGAAATTTTCGATCAACTCTCCGTCCTTCTGCTTCTCATCGAATAATGTTCTGATTGAAACCCCGGTGTTGTCATCAAAGAAATTTGTGAGGAACATGTCTTCCATGTCATCCCAACTACTCATACTTCCCAGCTTAAGATGACGATACCAATCGATGGCTGCTCCGCAAAGAGTGCCAACGAATGACCGTACCATCAAGGGCTCATTTCTGGAGATTATTCCCAAACGAGACTTGAAGTATATTAAGTGCTGAGTAGGGGAACCCTTTCCGTCAAACGGTGTGAAGTTGATCAAATTAAACTTTGCCGGGTATGGGATTGATTCCCACTCTCTCGGGTAAGAACAGCGTATCCCGGACTTCTTTAGTTCTTGAGCGCTCATTAACGTATTGATTTTTCTCTCTAAGTCCCTCATCTTCTTATCCTCATTCGTATCTCTCTTCGAGTGATTCTAGGAAGAAGTAACATGGTCATCCTTCGTATTGTTATCATCCGAGGGACCACCCCCAGCATTGTTGTCAACGGGAGGGGTGTTCATATTAGCATTCTCATCTGCTTCTCGGTCGCTATCAGCTTGGTTAGGATTATTGCGACGGATGGACTCTCCCTACTAATTCGTCAGTGTCACAATTTGTTGGTTGTGCATGTCTCTCATCTCTTGCATAGTCATCTCCATCTCAAATTTAAAATTCTCTTTCTGCTTGGCTAAAGCATTCTTGAGAATTTTAGCCATTTGTTCGGCATTAATCATGAATGATTCATAAGATTGCCCTACACTGGATGATGTATTGTTAGAAGCCAATGCAGAGATAGCATCTGACGTTTCTTCATAGGAGGATCGTGACCTCCTAGGTCTAGGTCTGATAGTTCCAGACCGTAGCCAAATCATGTGCTGAGATACTTCTGCAAAAGGCTCAGGATTGAAGCATCGCGAGGACTTGCCTTTGTCGGCCATGTTGATAGTTACTCGAGGGAACTCGTGTCTTTGGCTTGGACATTTCAGTAGAGATTCGTTCAAATACTGAGACCCTCTGGGGAACAGTCTCGTGGTAGCTGCATTCTGACAACACTGCCTTGATGATTTTTGCACACGGACAACGAGAGTTCGTCTCTCGGACATTTCTCCTCCAAGACTTGTTCGTATTTACTGCATGATAATATAACTCATCAGTCTAATGACTGGAGAAACCTATCATGTGTTGGTACGACTTCCCAGGTATAATGTCATCATCAGACAAACAAGTTTCCCTCTGGGGATACGATGCTTCATTAGCGTCTCGAAGAGTCACTCGTTCAGATTTACGCCTTCGTGAGTGTGAAACTCTAACGGGCTCTTATACTTCGACTCATAATCCAATGTGGTCGGTCATAAGAGCTTTCCCTTTATTATTATTGGGGGGATTAGTACGACCCCCAGCCTGAATGATTCTTTGGGAGCCTTTCAACGGTCCCAATCACTCCTTAACAGGTGCTTTACCTTAATCTTCGGGGAGAGGACCAAGGCGGTCTTTTAGAGAAACTCTGAATTTGGTGAGGTCCACACTACCAAGGGGAGTGAGATCCGGAGTTGACGAATGTTGAATGGTATATTTTTGCCATAGGTGCTGATTCGACCTTTGGAATCCAAACCCATTTCTATTTGGGTGATTTTCTGACCGCCTCTTCCTTCTGCATTTCTTGTACTTTCCGTATAAGGACTCAGGCGTGCGTATGCAATGCGCAGCGCTTCTGGATTCGCTCCTTAATGGTAGAGTGGGTCCTTTTGATGCGGACTCATTCATTCTTTTCTGCTTTGGAAGAGGGGTTGATCGATTGCCTTTGTTGTTCTTGGCGCTACCTAAATTTCAGATCCACATCATAGCGGATCCCGTTCATTGGCTCCAAAGCCTTAGCAAGTTGACGCGCAAGACGTTGACGTCGTCTTTAGTGCACCCTCTTTGACAACATTGGTGCACCTTCAGCAACTGACTCTTTGGTCAAGGAGGAGTTCAGATCCGCTGATCTAACTTCACTGGATATCGGTGACACGTCGCGATTTACAACTATAGCGACGATGACGCGGAGATCATATTCTCGTGTCTTCGTGTCGGAAGACCAGCGGAATTTTCTGGATCTACGATGAGAGGTGGATCTGGAGGAGGATAAGTATTCCTCGAACTTCAGCTAGTCAAACTCATATTCGACCTCTTCATTCACTAGGATCTTGATTGCTGGTTGCGGCACGACAGCTTCGACAGCGAAGCTGTTGGCTCCCACTATGGTCGCCAGCTTATTTGGAGAGGAAATTGATTTCTTCATTGATGAGTTTATTATAACTTTAAACGTTACAATAAAAACAAAAAAGATAGTCTTTTTATAAGACTTTCAATAAAGATTACAACTTTCCTTTTAAACAAACGTAACGGATGTTTATCCTCCGCTGCTTGCGTGGGATCTTGGCCTATGATGGAGATGTTGATATCCGTGGACTACTAAATGATCAGATCAGATCCGAAGCTTCATTGATTCATGAAGGAATCAAGAAACCGAAGCAATTATCTCAGCAACAGCGAGATAATCACTCTTCTCGAGATCATCGCAACGGGGCAATCTCAAGGGAAGGAACCAGGAACTATAGATCTGGCAAACTCCTCTTTTTTATGCTGACGAACTTGATCCGATGTCCTCATCTCTTCTGAAATTCGTACTCCTTCAGTCTTCAATCCAGCAGGGCTTCACCAACACTCAAGAATTCCAAATCTGAAAAAATAAAGTCTCTGGGGCTGTATTTATAGGCTTTGAGACCTCTGTTTTCGGATAAGAATGATTAACTCTTATCTTCAGTTGTAACCACTTAACCACGTTCTTGGATGATATTTTATCAGTTGGAATAAATCCAGATGGTTAACGGTTAAAAAACAGCTTAAATCTACTAAAAAACTATTTTTAGGGCTGCAGACACCCGTGGGTGTCTCGGCAAAGCCTCGACTGAGACACCTCTTGGTGTATTGGCCAAGCCTTTGCTGAGACACCTATGGGTGTCTCACTGAGGCCTGGAGCATCGTTCCGCGCATTCTGTCCGTTTCCACCGTATCTTCGTCATCCGAACTCAGAATTACATGATCCAAAGTACAGAGGAAAGGCGGTGAGGATATCTACAAGTTCCCATGGTTGAATTGCAGGGGGGTGAGATAGGACATGAGGGGTGCTTCATCTTTTAAAATGACGCATAGCTCCCGATCAGCTCGTATCTTCGTTATTCTGTAATTCTGTTGCTTCCGACGGTTCGCCAACTTTACTTCATGCGCTCATCGATGTTAATTAAGCATCTGTGACTTGGATAGTAACGTTCATCATCTTCTCTCAGCTTTAAGCTGTTTGTGGGAACCTATAGATAATTTTTGATGCTTACAGTATTGTCCATAGCTAAAAGTATCTTTAGCGACGGAAAACGGACATGGAAAAATCTTGCTTTTCAAATTTGGTGATGGGTTTTCCATCACCATAAAATATTTAGTGATGAAAAATGGATACTGGAAAATTTTTACTGTGACAATTAGCGATAGAATTGCCATCGCTAAATCATTAATAGAGACGGTTATGGTCATCGCTATAAGTTCCGTCGCTAATAAGCCGTACGCATATGACGTTTTTTTTTTAAATAGAGCGATGGAAATCTGTTGCTGATATTTAGCGACGGTAATTCCGTCGCCAAAATTCCAATTAGGGACCCCGAATGCACAGACAATTATTTGGCGACGGAATTCTTTTTTTCGTCACTATATCTTTTAGCAACGGAATTTCTACCTTTGGCAACGGATTTGTCCGTCGCCAAAATGTCTTTTTCTAGTAGTATAAATTTGATACTATTGTCAAAGAAAATGTGATCCTTAAAGAAAATAATAAAAATTTAAAATTGGATCATATTGCCTTAACATCAAAGATTGCTAGTGTATCTCATGAGAAGAATAATGTCATATTAGAAGTAGAAACTTTATAAATGAATTTAATTCTTTTAAGAATAACCATATATGTTCTACTAATGAAAATGCATTTGTGAAAAATAATGAGTTGAATCATGTTAAAAATCACATATCATCTTTAGATTCAACACTAAAAATATGCATTACAAATAATAATAAGCTTATGGACTTGTGTGCAAACTCCTGTGTAAATTCTTCCAAAACACCCACACGCTATGCACACATAAATAACAAAGTTTATAAGTATTCTATTTGTGGTTGTAAAGGCCATATTGCTAAATTTTGTTATACTGCACAAAAAATCCATCAAGTCGAATAATTTTGCTACTTGTGCACCCCATCAAGCTTCATCACAACATACACATACATCACAACATACACATACTCATGCACACAAAGTTCATCATAAGCATGCTATTGTGTATAAATATGATTTTTATGGTTGTTTTGGTCATTTGACCAAATTTTGTTTTGATTTAAAAAATATTTCTCATTTGCGAAATACATTTAAAAGACAATTTATATTTGCAAATGATTCTCGTGCAATCGAAAATGTCATTTGTGTGAATATTGCTATGACCGTGTCTGTGCATAAAATGAGCCCAAATGGGGTCATAACCGAAGGGTTTTGAGCTTTAATGATAGTGGTCATGTCCCTAAACTCTTCGGCACCAAGAGTGTTTGGGTGCCAAAATCTTTTTAAATTTTAAAATCGATATCTTTAGTGTTTTCGTTTCTCATTTCTTGTTTTTGGAAAAACACATTTTGAAAAACTTAGTTTTTTTTAATGTGTATATTGATCAATACTTTTGTATTTATTACATATTATGATTTTCTTTGAGGATGTTGATTGTGATGAATCCTTTGTACTAGTTGCAATGATAGAGTCAAATTCTTATGTATTTTTAGCATTTGCAAGTTTTAAAGATTTCAAACTATTTCAAATACATGCTAGAAATGCCTTTCCAATTTTTTTAATAAAGAGGTTTATGTTTGAGAAACCCCTCGGATTTATTGATCTTTCATTGGTATTCTTTCATATCATGTTTACCAGGTGTAAAATGTTTCTATATGGGTTGAAAGCTCCAACAAGTTGGCATAATTGTCTTTATTGTAAAAAATGATATTATTTATATTCATTTGTTTTGTCATAAGCATAATTCTTTCAACCTTTGTGGATAAAATATATAAATGTTTTGACATTACTAGTTGTTTGATCACTTATTCTTCAAAAATGATGATTTGTAGATTAAGCATGTTTTAATGTTATTATGGTTTAGATCATGATTCATGATTTTATTTGATTGTTTTTATTTTCATTTGAACTTTCATGATTGTCATGATATTTATGGTTCTCATTATTTGTTTTCATTTGAAAATATCTTTCATGGTTCTCATGTTTTTCCATTCATTTGATTACATAAATCCATATATATTATTTTTATTGAGACACCTTTTTCAATAATAATATATCTATACGAGTTCTTAATCAATCAAGATTTATGTTTGATAATTTATAAATTTTTTATTGGATTTATTGATTAAACAATTGATTTTTGATTTTTGAATCATTGATTTCTATTTTTAGAAGTTTTTTGATATATTTATGTTTAAGACCATTGTAACACATTTTTCATAATGACATATCTTTATGTGTTCACTTGGTCTCTTTGAATGTGAGTTTTGTTTAGCATGTTTTTATCTATGCTTGCTCACATTTTCTCCTTATCATTTCTATATCTATGCATTAAGACATTTTAATAGGGGGAGCTTTTTCCCTATATTTGTTTTATACTCATACATGCTTATTTGTAGGGGGAGCTTAACGCTCTCTTCTCTCTTATTGTTTTCCTCATTTTGATGTTGACAAAGGGCGAGAAACAAGTCAATTGTGAGTATATCATTCTATTGGTTTTATGCATGATGATTATAAAATGTATATTCATTTGGTATCATGCATATTCAATATACTATTTGTGTAGATTGTTTGTTATCATCAAAAAGAAGGAGATTGTTAGGTCTCATGTTTATGAGACTACTATCTAATCTAGTTTTGATGGTTAATAAAAAATTCCTGACAACGTTTGCCAAGCGTTTATATTTGCTTGTTAGGTATTCTACACAAAGATCTTCAATTGGAGGTTGGATAGAATATGAGCTATAACAATGATATATTGGAGGTTGGATGAAACCGAGCTTAACGACGATATCTTGGAGGATGGAGGATATAGGAATGAAGCTATGCATTCAAGTCAACACATCATCAAGTTTCATTCCCACTACACAGATCGAGCTTCAACGAGCGATTATCATCTTGGATATATTAGTTTAGGATTTATATAATGTGTATAAATACTTCAAGCTCAATTTTACACACACACACATTCTTAGTTTTATTAAAATATAGGTATATATGAGAAAACATTGTGTTCTTAGTTTATGGACAAAATAATCCTTGTATACATCTTTTATTAAGTCTATAAATAAATTCAAAAAGATTTTGTAGAACCCCGTAATTTTTATAATGTTTATATGTTAATTATTAGAAATAAATAATTCTTTTATGATAAATAGCTTGAGGTCATTGATGTACATGATAACAAGTTATTTGAGATGATATGAGGGTATGGGTGTAGAGTTTTGTGCGTTGGTTTTGCAAATTAGCAAAACATGCAAGAAAACTAAATTTTTCCAGATCAGTCGACACATCAGTCGACTGACTGTATCGGTCGACACATCAGTCGACTGATACGCTGATTTCTAGTTTTTACAGGTTTCGGGTCTGTTTTGTTTTGGTTCGGGTTTGGGTCGGGTTTAACTGTTCGTATATATTCTCCTTCACCCGAAATCATCCCCTCTCATCTTCAGATCTGAGAAAACCCTAGCCCCCTCTCCCCTATCTCAAACCCTAGTTTTGTTCTTGGTGATTTGGGGAAGAACTTGGAGGATTTTCGTCGAAATCTTCACGTTGCAGCGAAGGGGAACCTCTCTCTCTCAGATCCAGGAGTTGTTCATCATCCCAGAGGCGAGTAACATCTCGCTCAACCTTGTCCTATTTTCCTAAACATTTTCAAAGGGTTTTTATGAGTTTTGATGAGCCAAAAATGTAATTTTTGTACAAAGGATTGATTTTTATAGCATATAGTGGGAAAATATGTGATTTCAGAATGTTAGAAAACTCATCAATGTTTTATAAATTGAAGATCTAGATCTGAAATGTTTTTATAAGAGATTTAACACGAGTTTTGTTTTAAAAATGTTTTAAAACATGAATGCACATGATTAGGGTTTTGTTTATGTAATTATACATGAAATTTTCATTTCAGTTTAGTTCATACATGTTAATATCAGTATCTTTATGCTTGGGATTGATAGGGATGATTTTAGATAGGTTGTATGATAGAAATCAACCTGCACAAAGTTTCTGCAGTCAATCGGTCGACTGATCAGTCGACCGACGGGCCAAATTTTTCAGCATCAGTCGACTGATCAGTCGACTGATGGGTTGTTTGTGTTTTCTCAGCTCCGCAGTCAACGGATCAGTCGACTGGTGAGCTGAGGCTGTGCTGCTTGAGCTTATCGGTCGACATATGAGT
Source organism: Asparagus kiusianus (assembly GCA_022839385.1). NCBI lineage: Eukaryota > Viridiplantae > Streptophyta > Magnoliopsida > Asparagales > Asparagaceae > Asparagus > Asparagus kiusianus. The sequence goes on along the minus strand of BQKN01061180.1, from coordinate 90,960 downwards.
CGACTGACGTCATCAGTCGACACATCAGTCGACTGATGAGGTGTTTTACAGATTCTTGATCTGTTTGAGTTGTTTTTCGGGGTCGCCTCGATGACCTGACACTAGTTCACCATGTTAATGATTTATCTGTACATGTGGGTTAACTTTTAATACAAGTACCGATCCGCACACTGAGGCACGTGTGACATGAGTCTATGTGTATCTTTTGTGTATACATATCATCGACACTTACACTTTGCGTAATTTATATTTAGTCCTCGTGTTGGACACCCTTTCCATTCAGTCCTCGTGTTGGACATTCATTTCACTCAGTCCTCATGTTGGACAAGCATTACCTTTCAGTCCTCGTGTTGGACACCCATTCCATTCAGTCCTCGTGTTGGACATTCATTTTACATAGTTCTCGTGTTGGACTATAATCCATAGAAGTCCTCGTGTTGGACTATAAGCCATTTCAGTCCTCGTGTTGGACATTTTTATTCCATGTGTATGGAAACCACGGTATTTAGTTCCTATATCGGACATTTCCTTAACCCTGCATATGACTTGCTCATAGGAGTTTATGACATGACACTTATGTAAACTACGCCATGATAACATGATACTCGTGTAGGCTATGATATGACACGGTATTTTATGTTCTGAGATTTGTTGTATTTCTTTTATTATTGTTTCTGTACTAGAACCTCGGGTTTGGTGTTTAGGGATTTACAATTTGAGATACAAGGTATATACATGAGGGTTTCCTTGTTTGGATTATTTCGCTCGACGTACCTATGCTCGTGTTGTAAATTTCTAAATACTAAAACCCTCTTAGTAAGATCAATGATCTTAGATCGATTATGTATTATCTGTGTTTTCTTATACAACGAGCCCTTTTCCCTTGGGGTTGGTTGTGATGTTGCTCGCTAGCGCTTTGACGCTCGTTGTCCCTCCCCCTTTCAGGTAACGAGCCAGAAGCCCGAAGAGTCGCAGGTTGATGGCGACACACTTTAGTGTCCAGCTGTTAGTTATGCTTATGTTGGAGCTCCACTATAGATTTTGTTAGACATTTGAGAGTATTGTTCTAGAAATTGTAAAGGCTTTGTGCCTTATTTCCTCTTGTCGGATATTTGTATTTGAGACTTCTTGAGTATTCCAGTTTATCTATTTCAGACCTTGACCATGTATTTTCTGCATGTTGGATGATGAGATATTAATATGATCACTATCATTTCATCAGTTATTTCTTACAGTATCTCTTACTTGCTTTGTACCTACACCTGTTGTTGTCTCTACTAGATAGATGTTAATTGTGATGGTGAAACATGTTATTGCACGGTGTGGTGCATGGCAGGTTTGACATTCTTGGTTTCACCTTGGACTGCAGCCTTGTGTGAACCTAGGGACGTCACAGTTGGTATCAGTGCTCTAGTACCAGTATCCTTAGGATCATCTTGTGTCGAGTCGTGGAGCTAGGATAGAGTTTCTTAGGATTCATGTATAGAGTCCGTAAGGATTTCCTAGTATGAGTGAGGACGATATATGCGTATATCTCAAAAAATTGAAAAAAAAAAATTTTGACAACTATTTTATGTTGATTGAAAGTATTTGCGTGAATACTATGTGTTATAAATTCGTATTGTGATACGTTATATATATATATGTATTTTTGCTATCTCACTTACTGTGAAAAATTAAGCTCTGTAGGCTATCTAAAAATCACAATAGATAGCTTATCCCCCATCAAACATCGATGATGGAGGTTACAATCTGACGACTTCCAGAAGGCTATAATTTGAAGACTTTCACGTAGATCGCTGAAGGTTACAATCTGACGACCTTTACGACAACTGATGAAAGCTCTAATCAACGGCCTTCATAATCAACATCGGGAGTTACAATCTGACGACTCTCATATTCTCAAGGAGCCAAGATGAAGATTACAAGACAATGATCTTTGCAACGCTATGATAAAAAAGAGATTACTTGGTGATAATCTCTTCAAAGCAAGACGCGGAGGTCCTCCCCGTGTATCAACAGTAAAACGCCAGGGTCGAACCCACGTTACAACATCAAAACGCGATGGTCAAACCCGCGTTACAACATCAAAACGCGAGGGTCGAACCCGCGTTACAACATTAAAACGCGAGGGTCGAACCCGCGTTACAACATTAAAACGCTGGGGTCGGACCCACGTTTTTCAGGTACCCAACTCCGCGTCTCCAGTCTAAAACGAGGAGTTAGGGTCCCCGAACGCCAACGTGGGCGTTTGACTCATTCAAATATGAGTCGAACGGTTTCAGAACCGTTTTCCCCACGATCTGAGGAAATCACGCCCACTTAGGAGCGGATTTAGAGGGCAGTTACACCCCCTTAATCCCCTATAAAAGCGAGTAAACTCAACTGAGTTAAAGGTTGGTTTTTCTGGGCTCGGATCAACCACTGGAGGTTGGCATTTTCTCGGATCTGAGAACTTCTAGGCAGCAGGAGGAAAGATCATTAGGCGAGCTTTTGAGGAGATCGGCATCATCCTCCAAAGAAGATCATCTTCAACGTTCAGCAACAAGGAGCTTCATCATCCTTGGCTTATCAACCAAACTTTCGGTTCAAATCAACTCTTTTTCAAGAGTTAAAACTCGTTCAGAGTTATCAACTCATCAAGAGTTCTAAAACTTGCCATGCAAGTTCTCCACAACGTCAAATCGTGAGGAGAAGATATCGTTCCAGTGAATCAAGACGTGCGGATCGTCAACGGAGAGCAAACTCGACGCGAGCATTCGAGGGAGGCACTCCATCGCTACCGTGAAGAACCCAATTTTAAATAAAGGGGAGAACCAAGTTCGTTCTCCTCTCTTTTGTAATCAAGTTGTAACCGAGATCAAAGGAATCCAAGTCAAATTTCTTTTCTTCTCTTTATTACAATTTTCCTACATATAAAAGATGGCGACTCCGCTGGGGACTAGCTTTTCCGATGAAGAAGTGGTGGCGCAGTCCGATGTTCATCTCGCTGGAACGATCGTTGAAACTCTAATTATCGAGTTTGATCAAGCCAAGTTTGAGGAGGCTATCTCCTCCGGATCCCTTAGTCCCAAGTCTATGCGCAAGATCCGTGAAGTTTCCAAGGAGACTAAATCTCCAACTGTTGCTGGAATACCGAAGAAAGTCCTCTCCTTTGGCCAAAATTCATTGAACAACCCCTCTGCTTCAGGAGCGGGCTCGACTTTAGCTGAACTCGTGCAGCGAGTTGAATAGCCCACCTCCGCGTCCGCACGACGTGCCACAGGCCATAAACGGCCTATGGAGGAGACGAGCTCCATAAACGTCAACGACGTTGCTGCTAAGGCTTTGAAACAAGCCAAGAAGAACGCTGCTCGTCGAAGAAGAAGGTCTCAACGACGGGCACAACTTTGAGAAAATCGATCCTCCAACCAACGCGAACTTCGCGTTCGTGAGCCTAAACGCGACCCCGAGCTTCGCGTCTATGAGCCTGAACAGAAGCTTCGCGAGGACCAGATTGAACATGGCCCTCAATGGCGCGTTATGCAGCCAAAACGCGGACCTCAAGCCTTCGTTGAACGCGAACTTCAACTTCGCGTTTCCAAGTCAAAACACGACCCTCGCGTCGACAATGAAGAACGCGACCCTCATGTCGCCAGACCAAAACGCGAGCTTCGCATTTCAAGTGCCAAACGCGACCTTCGCGTCTCAAGTGCCAAACGTGACCTTCGCGTATCAAATGCCAAACACGACCCTCGCGTCCCAAGTTTCAAATCCAATACCACGCCTGGTGTATACCCCCGAATACTCTGCGTAGCGCGACTAGATTGAGGGGCGGATATAAGAAGTTCATGGATTCAAGGAATCTCAACCACATCCATGTTCACCAAGGGCCAGTCCTGTCCAATCATGGACTGGGGGTTCCAATTCAGACCTCAAGGGAGTTACCTTTGAATGGTTCAGAAAACTGCCTACCGGATGTATCCAAAAGTGGGCAGATTTAGAAAGACTCTTCCTATCAAGATTCTTTAAAGAGGATACAGAGGTCTCCTTCCATACTCTTCTTGCCACTAAGCAAAAGAAGAGGGAGTCTGTCAAAGCCTTCGTCAAGAGGTTCCGAACCATGGCTCTCCGGTGTTCGTCAGGTATGACACAGTCTACCTTAGTAGAGACCTGCCGACACAACCTGCAGACCAACATCCTAGCTCGAATAGGGGTTGCAGACTGCCGTTCCTGGAGGCAACTGATCTCTCAAGGTGAACAGGCTCAAAAGATTATTACCAGGATCAAAGCTGACGAACAAAGTAGGCAGGATCAGCCCGAGCTATCGGACCAAGCCCAATCTTCTCCTGAGCAATCGGACCAAGCCCAATCTTCTCCTGAGCAATCGAACCCAGCTCACTCTTCCCAGTCAGAACCGGAAGATACTACGGCCGATGAAGTCAATCCTTTCCAGCAGGATGGCGAGTCCAATAACTATCACGTTAACAATTATCTCTGATAGTCAAATTCAATGGATAGTGACCCACTAGGCGATGTGCCATGTCAACCCTTTTTCCCCCTTGCATTTGTTCAAGACTGGGGGTTGATTTATTTGTAGTTCATTGGATTATGAGTAATAAATTTTCTGAGTTGTCATGTTTAATATAATACCTCTGTCAACCATAAAATCTATCAGAACTATCACGACCATCAACTTGTCAATCCGCTTCAATAGGATGGCAGGCCCACAAAATTATCACGTTAACAGTCACCTCTGATAGTCAAACTCGTTAGATAATGGCTCACGAGGCGATGTGCCATGTCTAATCCTTTTTCCCCCCTGCACTTGTTCAAGACTGGGGGTTGGTTTATTTGTAGTTCATTGAATTATGAATAATAAATTTTTTTAGTTGTCACGTTCAATGAAATACCTCTGTCAACCACGAAATCCGTCAAAACTATCACGTTAACATCTACCTCTGATAGTCCATCAACTTGTCAATCCGCTACAATAGGATGGCAGGTCCACTAAAACTATCACGTTAATGATCACCTCTGATAGTATGTTTTCTCCAAATTCCCCCACCAATCCTCTTCAAGTAGGATGGCGGGTCTATCAAAACTATCACGTTAACAGTTACCTCTGATAGTCTATCAACTTGCCAATCCTCTCTAATAGGATGACAGGTCCACAAAACTATCACGTTAACCATTACCTCTGATAGTCAAACTCATCAGATAATGGCCTACCTGGTGATGTGCCTCTATTCTGACTTCATAGATAGTGCCTCACTAGGCGATGTACCATGTCTACCTCTTTTTCTTCCCCTGCTAAGTCTTAATCAAGACTGGGGGTTGGTTACTTGGAATCCATTGGATTAAGAGTAACGAATCTTTCATATCGTCGAGTTAACATTACACTTCTGACGATCATCATCCCAACAGAGTATGAATGCAGCTTGCATCACTCCCAATTTGTCACGTTAATAATACACATCTGACAATCAACTTATCAATCCTTGTCAATAGGATGATAGGTCCTCAAAATTGCTCAAATTGCAATCTTCCCCAGCAAGACATTAAGTCTTCAAAAGCTTATTCAAATCACAAATATCAAAACTCATCGCTTCTAGTGATAAAACTCACTTAGCAAGTCTCCCCAACGAGACGCTAATTCCCAAGACCTTGTGCAAATCACAACTATACATTATCTTGTCACGTTAACACTAAACCTCTGACAAATCCACTTAACAATCCTCTTTAATAGGATGATAAGTCCACAAAATTGCTCCAATCACAACACAAATCCTATCACGTTAACATCATACCTCTGACAAATCCACTTATCAATCCTCTTCAATAGGATGATAAGTCCACAATGTTGCTCCAATCGCAACACAAATTCCTGTCACGTTAACACTAAACCTCTGACAAATCCACTTATCAATCCTCTTCAATAGGATGATAAGTCCACAATGTTGCTCTAATCGCAACACAAATTCCTGTCACGTTAACACTAAACCTCTGACAAATCCACTTATCAATCCTCTTTAATAGGATGATAAGTCCACAAAGTTGCTCCAATCGCAACACAAATCCTGTCACGTTAACACTAAACCTCTGACAAATCCACTTATCAATCATCGTCAATAGGATGATAGGTCCCCAATGTTGCTCCAATCGCAACAAAATTCTGTCACGTTAACATCATACCTCTGACAAATCCACTTATCAATCATCGTCAATAGGATAATAAGTCCACAAAGTTGCCCCGATCGTAACAAATTCCTATCATGTTAATACCATACCTCTGACAAAATCTACTTATCAATCCTCTTCAATAGGATGATAAGTCCACAAAGTTGCTCCGATCGTAACAAATTCCCGACCAAATCAACTTATCAACTCTCTTCATTAGAGCGATAGGTCCATAAAATACTGTTAGGTTAACATCACACCTCTAACAGTCAAACTCCCCAATTGTTCGCGGGAAAATTCGTTGCTTTCTTCATTGATATCATTGCCATCTCAATAACTGTTTATCGGTTACAAAGATCCGGTCTTTTTATAAGATCCGGTTACAATGAAAATCAAAAATAAGAAAAAGAAAGATTACAAATTTTATCCTTGTTTGCCGAACGAATCGCGAGCTCCTGTTTTGCGGTCACTCGCTTTGGTGGGTTCTTTGCCTGCGCCGGGGTTGTTTGCCGTGGACCACCGCGTGATCTCGATCCGGTCGGATCTACACGATATGACGGGTACTATTCCACCAAGGGAATAATAGCCGGGAGGGATTGTTTCACCAAGGAAACAACCGCTCGATGCTCGGGATCTAAGAACCAAGCTTAGATCCGGAGTGTGATCGTGTAGATCTCAGATCCGATTCCCTCGAACTCCTGTCTTATTTGACGTTGACGATCGTCGGGCACCGGATCTGGAAGTCCAAGCCTTCAAGCCTTCAAAGTTAAGATCTTATTTAGATCTGAGTCTTTAATCCAGCAGGGCTTCGCCTCCTCCAAAATCCAACCCTTTAGAATGAACAACACCTCTCCTATTTATAGCCACTCGAACCTGTGCCCGTGCACGTGTCAGAACACAAAAGGGAGAGGGGGGGTTTGCCGGCCACCTTGGGGTGGCTCGGCTCATGCCGAGCCACCGCGGGTTGGTTCGGTTTGGGCCGAGTCCCCCGGGTGTGTTCGTTTCGTCCGTCGTTCGGGTTCCGTCGTTCGGGTTCCGATTCGTTATTGATTTGGACTTTGATTCGATTGTGTGGTTGACTTGTTCGGATTCGATTCGTTTTGATCCGATTCCAAATATGGCAGTTAATCCGCTTCTGAGTTCGAGTCCGGAATTGATCTTGATTCGATCGTTATATCACCGAGTTCGCTCTTGTTTAGATGACTCGGTGATTCCCCGAAACGTTGGTTTGATTCCGCGTGCGAGTGGATGCGTTCCAATGCTTGGGTGCGATTTGTTGGCTTCGTCGCCTCGTTAACCTGCTCCGTTGCGTATGGCTTGGCTTCGGCGTTAGCGGGATAACGGTCGTGCTTGGATACATCACTCGATGGTCCGTTTGTTGAATTGGAGTCGTCGAGCTGTGATAAGGGACCTATAGGCAATTTTATATGCCTACAGATACTCCCTCCAAAGTATTTCAGTCTCGTTCTTTTATAGAAGAGTCTGGAATACTTTGGATGTGATTATCCCAACCTTTAGTCGGTATAACGGGACTTTGGAATGGCTTCTGTTCTGGATTCCTTCAAATTCCTTCAGGCTATTCGGTGCTTTGTCGAACGTCTGTGAGGATTCCGGTGCTGCATTTATTGTCTGACCGTTGTCGGAATTTGAACTTGAAGTCGATTCTTGATTTCTTGATTTTTAGCTCGAGTTGGTTGCTTTAACATAGAACTGATCATCGATTGACGGCATCGTCCGGCGTTTGAGCTTCATTGCGACGCGTTGTCCGGCGTCCAGGCTTCATTGTGATGCGCTGTTCGACGTTTGACACAGTTTATACTCGTACGTCTGCTGGAGTATACACAGTTTAAGCTCTTAAGGTATTGGAGCGTGGCGGATACTCGAGTCACGAGACCAACCCATAGAATTAATGCGTCAATGACTCGTACTTATAGAATTTTTGGCAAATTCTCAGCCATCAACGGATTTGATAAGCCTTTACCGACTACCGTTTGAGTCGGGCTAGCATGCGGATTGTTTAAGTCCGTTCCGCATGTGACGTTAAGCTAAAAGAGTTAACCCTTTTAGTGCTACGATATTGAATACGTAGACTTCGTCTTTCTCCTGTAAAAAGACTAAACAGCAACGTGTATGAGACGTTGACTTAGGACTTTTGGCAAATCCTCAGCCTTCAACGGATTTGACGTGCTCTTACCGATTACCGTTTGAATCGGGCTTACATGCGGATTGTTTTAATCCGTTCCGCATGTGACGTTGTGCTAAAGGAATGAACTCCTTTAGACTTTGTGCTATGATGTTGAATACATAGACTCTACCATTTGTTACGGGAATAGGCTACCCGGCGACGCGTGTTAGGCGTTGACTTTAGGATTTTTGGCTAACCCCCAGCCTTAAACGGATTTGATTAGCATTTACCGACTACCGTTTGAGTCGGGCTAGCATGCGGATTGTTTAAATCCGTTCGCATGTAACGTTGTGCTCAGAGATTGAATTCTCTGAGACTTTGTGCTATGATGTCGAATACATAGACTTCGCCATTGTTACGGGAATAGGCTACCCGGTGACGCGTGTGAGGCGCTGACTTATCCCTACTTAGGCTTCAGGATAAAATACCCCAGAATTGAACTCTGGTTTCTTTTTCAATCGGAAAAAGACTAAACCGGCGACGCGTGTTAGGCATCGACATATCCTTTCTTAGGATTCAGGATGAAATTCCCCATACGTGTGAGGCATGGATTTTGGTGTTATTAATAACAACCTGCCACAATGTTGAATATGTGGGCGAGTGTTCTTTTTAACGGTTAAGAACTAACCGGCAGCGCGTGTTAAGCGCAGACTTATCCTTACTTAGGTTTCAGGATAAAATACCCCAGAATCGAACTCTGGTGTCTTTTTCTATCGGAAAAAGACTAAACCGGCAGCGAGTGTTAGGCGCAGACTTATCCCTACTTAGGATTCGGGATAAACTTCCTAGGATGAATCCTAAATTCTTGGAAAAGGATTGGTGTGGGAAGGAAGAATTTTATATTCTATTTCCCAAACAAAGAAGGAAAGGAAACTCGAGGTGGGATCTCCACCCCCAGAATCCGGAAAGGTAAAACTAAGAGTGGGATCTCTACTCCGAGAATCGAAAAGATTCGGATAACCCTAACTGTCGGAAGGTTTTGATTACCGAACTAAGGATGAATTTCTCGTTTATCGAGAGTGAATTGTGGTTTTGGTCCTAACTGTAAGAAGGTTTGACCAAGCGAGAGTTTGAGATGACCCTAACTGTAGGAAGGTTTGATCACTCGATTTGAAAGTGGACCTCTCGTTCATTGGAGGAATCGAGAGGGG
>BQKN01061180.1:67914-78266 GCA_022839385.1 Asparagus kiusianus | reverse complement strand
TTGGACTTGCGGGAGGAGGTAGATCCGGACGAGGACGACAGGTACGCCTCGAACTTCTGTTGGTCGAACTCGTATTCGACCTCCTCCACGACCGGGATCGGGATCCGCGGCTGCGACGCAACGATCTCGTCGGCGAGATCAGTGGCTCCCACTGTGGTCGCCAGATTGTTCGCGGGAAAATTCGTTGCTTTCTTCATTGATATCATTGCCATCTCAATAACTGTTTATCGGTTACAAAGATCCGGTCTTTTTATAAGATCCGGTTACAATGAAAATCAAAAATAAGAAAAAGAAAGATTACAAATTTTATCCTTGTTTGCCGAATGAATCGCGAGCTCCTGTTTTGCGGTCACTCGCTTTGGTGGGTTCTTTGCCTGCGCCGGGGTTGTTTGCCGTAGACCACCGCGTGATCTCGATCCGGTCGGATCTACACGATATGATGGGTACTATTCCACCAAGGGAATAATAGCCGGGAGGGATTGTTTCACCAAGGAAACAACCGCTCGATGCTCGGGATCTAAGAACCAAGCTTAGATCCGGAGTGTGATCGTGTAGATCTCAGATCCGATTCCCTCGAACTCCTGTCTTATTTGATGTTGACGATCGCCGGGCACCGGATCTGGAAGTCTAAGCCTTCAAGCCTTCAAAGTTGAGATCTTGTTTAGATCTGAGTCTTCAATCCAGCAGGGCTTCGCCTCCTCCAAAATCCAACCCTTTAGAATGAACAACACCTCTCCTATTTATAGCCACTTGAACCTGTGCCCGTGCACGTGTCAGAACACAAAAGGGAGAGGGGGGGTTTGCCGGCCACCTTGGGGTGGCTCGGCTCATGCCGAGCCACCCTGGGGTGGCTCGGCTTGGGCCGAGCCACCCCGGGTTGGTTCGGTTTGGGCCGAGTCCCCCGGGTGTGTTCGTTTCGTCCGTCGTTCGGGTTCCGTCGTTCGGGTTCCGATTCGTTGTTGATTTGGACTTTGATTCGGTTGTGTGGTTGACTTGTTCGGATTCGATTCGTTTTGATCCGATTCCAAATATGGCAGTTAATCCGCTTCTGAGTTCGAGTCCGGAATTGATCTTGATTCAATCGTTATATCACCGAGTTCGCTCTTGTTTAGATGACTCGGTGATTCCCCGAAATGTTGGTTTGATTCCGCGTGCGAGTGGATGCGTTCCAATGCTTGGGTGCGATTTGTTGGCTTCGTCACCTCGTTAACCTGCTCCGTTGCGTATGGCTTGGCTTCGGCATTAGCGGGATAACGGTCGTGCTTGGATACGTCGCTCGATGGTCCGTTTGTTGAATTGGAGTCGTCGAGCTGTGATAAGGGACCTATAGGCAATTTTATACGCCTACACCAATGAACTTGTTAATCCTTCTTCAACAAGAATAGCAAGTTTTCATTATAAAATCCCCAATGGATTGAAGATTTTCTGGAATTATCCTAGTGATAGTAAAGAAAACTCTGAATTTCACTCTAAGTTAAAATTCATGCCAAGTTAATACTACACCTCTGGCACTTCTAATTTTCTTTCAGTGTTTCGAGTGAAAATATAACACAGGAAGAAATAGTAACAAAGCCTACGTATTCAACATCGTAGTACCAAAAATCCATGCCTCACACACATGGGGAATTTTATCCCGAATCCTAAGTAGGGATAAGTCAACGCCTAACACGCGTTGCCGGTTAGTCTTTCACCGTAAAAGGACAAAAGTCTACGTATTCAATATCGTAGCAGGTTGTTATTAATAACACCAGAATCCATACCTTGCATGTATGGGGAATTTTATCCCGAATCCTAAGAAGGGATAAGCCTACGCCTAACACGCGTTGCCGGTTAGTCTTTCACCGTAAAAAGGACAAAAGTCTACGTATTCAACATCGTAGCGGGTCGTTATTAATAACGCCAAAATCCATGTCTTACACGCATGGGGAACCTTATCCCAAATCCTAAGTAGGGATAAGCCTACGCCTAACACGCGTCGTCGGTTAGTCTCTTTCCGTAAAAATGACAAAGTCTATGTATTCAAAATCATAGCATCAAGTCTAAGAGAGTTCATTCTCTTAGCACAACGTTACATGTAGAACGGACTTAGACAATTCACATGCTAGCCTGACTCAAACGGTAGTCGGTAAAGGCTTATCAAATCCGTTGATGGCTGAGGGTTTGCCAAAAATTCTATGCATGTTCGTAGGTCCATTAGCTTAATGGATGTGGGCCGAGACTTGAAACAGATGAGCTAAAGACAAGTCTTAAAGACTTAGTCAAAAATGCACGGAAGCCACTTCCATGACTCAAGTCAAAACGCCGAGGTCAGACCCGCGTTACAAAAAACATAACGCCAAGGTCACAGCCGCGTTTCAAGTCCAAACGCCGAGGTCACACCCGTGCTCCAAATTCAACATGCAAGGGTTAGACTCGCATCTCAAGTTCAAAATGAAGAGTCCACCCCCACATTCCAGAAGCAGGATTATGGCACATACCTTTACACAGGTCCTACGTGGCAAATCCCTTCAACCAAGATGTATCCTAAGCGAGTGCAGAGAACAAATCCTTTATGACAAGGAATCAACAGCTCCAGGTTCAGAGTTAAGATCCAAAGTATTCCGAAAATTCATCCCAGTCAACCGCGAACTTTTAAAAACTTTGGAGGGGGTTCTGTAGGCTGTCTAAAAATCACAATAGATAGCTTATCCCCCATCAAACATCGATGATGGAGGTTACAATCTGACGACTTCCAGAAGGCTACAATTTAAAGACTTTCACGTAGATCGCTGAAGGTTACAATCTGACGACCTTTACGACAACTGATGAAAGCTCTAATCAACGGCCTTCACAATCAACATCGGGAGTTACAATTTGACGACTCTTATATTCTCAAGGAGCCAAGATGAAGATTACAAGACAATGATCTTTGCAATGCTATGATAAAAAGAGATTACTTGGTGATAATCTCTTCAAAGCAAGACGCGGAGGTCCTCCCCGTGTATCAACAGTAAAACGCCAGGGTCGAACCCGCGTTACAACATCAAAACGCGAGGGTCGAACCCGCGTTACAACATCAAAACACGAGGGTCGAACTCGCGTTACAACATTAAAACGCTGGGGTCGGACCCACGTTTTTCAGGTACCCAACTCCGCGTCTCCAGTCTAAAATGAGGAGTTGGGGTCCCCGAACGCCAACGTAGGCGTTTGACTCATTCAAATATGAGTCGAACGGTTTCAGAACCGTTTTCCCCACGATCTGAGGAAATCACGCCCACTTAGGAGCAGATTTAGAGGGCAGTTACACCCCCTTAATCCCCTATAAAAGCGAGTAAACTCAACTGAGTTAAAGGTTGGTTTTTCTAGGCTCGGATCAACTACTGGAGGCTGGCATTTTCTCGGATCTGAGAACTTCTGGGCAGCAGGAGGAAAGATCATTAGGCGAGCTTTTGAGGAGATCGGCATCATCCTCCAAAGAAGATCATCTTCAACGTTCAGCAACAAGGAGCTTCATCATCCTTGGCTTATCAACCGAACTTTCGGTTCAAATCAACTCTTTTTCAAGAGTTAAAACTTACCATGCAAGTTCTCCACAACATCAAATCGTGAGGAGCGTTCAGAGTTATCAACTCATCAAGAGTTCTAAAACTTGCCATGCAAGTTCTCCACAACGTCAAATCGTGAGGAGAAGATATCGTTCCAGTGAATCAAGACGTGCGGATCGTCAACGGAGAGCAAACTCGACGCGAGCATTCGAGGGAGGCACTCCATCGCCACCGTGAAGAACCCATTTTTAAATAAAGGGGAGAACCAAGTTCGTTCTCCTCTCTTTTGTAATCAAGTTGTAACCGAGATCAAAGGAATCCAAGTCAAATTTCTTTTCTTCTCTTTATTGCAATTTTTCTACATACAAGCTCTCCTTTTGATATTATAAATATCGAAAAAAACGAGGATGTGCCGAGGTAAAACTTATACCTGGAGAGCTGGGTATGCAGAGCCGAGCCACAGCAGGCTCCACAGTGTTTGATCGACTTCATGGCGGCGTTAGCAGCAAGATCTTACAATAATCGAGGAGCAAGAAGTGTATCCGTTTCCGTCAGCAACACCACTTTCAAGAGATTCACCACTGGTTGTACCCGTCGTGGAAGTAAAGATGAAATACCAATGAGTACACCACCACCACAATCAGTTGTTGATAAAGCCGCAGAGCAGGAGATTTAACTCTGAAAGGATAAGAAAAATATTAGACAGTATGAGCACCAAAATTTCAAGGCACACTAGTTTCAATTGCAACCTATAAGGGAAAGAGTATATGAAAGTTTCTTGAACATCTACTAAGAACTAAGCAGAAGTCAAATATATATTCATCCTTGAGGACCATCGCTGAAGGATAGCAACAACATCCAGATTTTTGACGAGACAGCAATTATCACCTATTTGGGAGAATTTAGGTCATTTCTTCATCAAACAATTAGCGCTAGTCTAAGTGAAGCAGGGAGATATACACATAGTGAAGGAAGAAATCAAAATCCAGAATAGTGACAATAACAATGGTAAGAAAACCATTGTGGAAAATGAATTTATCCCAACAACAAAGACAAGATAAGAAAGGAGCATAATGTGATTAGAGAGCGCCGGAGTAGCGCAGAGATTCGGAGAAACATGTTATAATCACAACTGTAGGCACCGAAAATTGCCTATAGGTCTCCACGAATAGCTCGGTGTTAAAGAATGACGATGAACATCACTACCCGGTTCACAGGAGTTCGATTGACGTCGGTGAACGCTTGAAGAGAATCGACAAACTACGTGAGCTGATAGAATTTCAGAATAACGAAGGCATGGACTGATCGGGAACCCTGCGGTATTTACAAAAGGAACAACACCCTTCATGTCTCGTTCGCCCTACAGATAATCCAACCATTGGGGCTGATAGAACTCTTCGTCAGAATTCCAACGCATTCGAAATCACTTAAATCCGAGTTGGGACGAAGAATTTACGGCAAACGCACAACGGAGAGTCTCGGACTGAACTGGGGCACCCGGGGGTGTCTCAGAAAAGTCGAAACACCCTAGGGGTGTCTTGGCAAAGCCAAGACACCCCAGGGGTGTCTCGGCCAAGCCGAGACACCCCAAGGGTGTCTAGGGGCTGTTTCACGCCCAAAAGTTGTTACACACCCCCTAGGGTCCCCTCTTGCCTATAAATAGGAGCCTTAGGCCTCATTTTTGAAGATCTAGATTTTTGGAGAGGATTGGCGAAGCCCTGCTGCAGTGAAGAGTGATCGTGCCCTTCAACAGAGGAGAGTTCTTCATCAGATCTTCATCACCCGCACCCGTTCCTTAGCATTACCCTTCGTCGGTAATACTAAGAAGAGCAAATATCTCGCTTTATCCGAGATAGGCGCTTCAAGCTTGTAGATCTCCTCGCGGATCGACGAAGCTCTGCCCGATTTTTCCGGATTGGATCTGATTGCCCGGTGGTCCATGGATATTAACGTCCCCGTCACAGGCCAAAGACCCACGCAAGCAAGAGACCGCAAAACAGGATCTTGTGTTTATTTTCGAAAAGTTGTAATCTTTATTTTCGTTATTTGAATTTCATTTGTAACGATTGAAGTTTTAATGAAATCAATGATGAAGGCAACTTTTTCCGAAAACAAGCTGGCGACCACAGTGGGAGCTAACAGCCTCGCTGCCGAGGCTGTCGTGACGCAACCGGCATTCAAGATCCAGGTGAATGAAGAGATCGAATATGAGTTCGATCAGCAGAAGTTTGAAGAGTACCTCTCTTCCTCCTCCTCCAGATCCGCCTCTCCAAACAGGCGCAGGAAGACCTCGTCTTCCAAGAACGTTCGCGGGACCTCCGACTCGAAGATCCAAGATCCCGTCGCCGCTGCTGCACCCGTGCCCCGTGGCATCCCTGCGGCATCCAAAGAGGTCGAGGCTGCAGATCCAGATCTCCCTTCTGCCACAAAGGTGATTGCTGAAGTTGCTCCAACTTTGTCGAAGAGGGCACGCCAAAGACGTCGTCAACGCCTCGCCCGACAACTAGCCAAGGCCGCAGAGTCGATGGACGAGGTTCGCTACACGGAGGACTTGAAATCAAGGCAGCGTCAAGAGCAATAACGACGAACCGCCAACCTCTCCTCTAAGGCGGAGACAAATGAATGAGTCCGCATCAAGAAGACTCGCTCCACTCTTGAGGAGCGAATCAAGAAACGCCGCGCATTGCTCGCGCACGCCCGAGTCCTTCTGCAGAAAGCGGAAGAGATGCAGAAAGAAGAGGCGATCAAAAAGCCGTCTAACAAGCAGGCATGGATGCCAAAGGCGAAACCGGCGCCTAAGACAAAAGTGGGTGGAGTTATCACCCAAACTTCTTCAAATCCAGATCCCGTTCCCGCACCTCCTACAGAGTTAGGTAAGAACGGGGGTCCTTCAAGATCCAGAGTTCCTTTGAAAGGTCGCCTCGGTCCTTTACCGGAGAACCGAGGTAAAGCACCTGTCAAGGAGCGATTCGGACCATTGAAAGGTCCCCGAATGACAAATCAGACTGGGGGTCGTATTAATCCCCCCAAGAAAGATAATAGAAGGAAAGCCCCTGTTACCGACCGCATTGGATTGCGGGTAGAAGTGCAAGAGCCCGTTAAGTTTTCACGCTCGCAGAAGCGTGAACTTGAACGTGCGACTTTTGAAAATGCTAATAAAGCGTTGCATCCCCAGAGGGAAGCACATTCGTCTGATGATGATGGTGTTATACCTGGGAGGTCATGCCAACACTCTATGAGTGGCTCTAGTTATCAAACTGACGAGTTGTACTATAGAGCTGGGGGTATGGATAAGCCTCGAAAGAGATACGCTCAAGACACGGAGTTTCACTGTCCGTGTGCCAACATCATCAAGGCGGTATTGTCAGAGTGTTGCTGTTCTAAAGCCCCAAGGAGAGTTTCGGTGTTCGAGAGAATTTCCACCGGAACGTCCGAGACCAAACCTAGACATTTCCGCCGAAGAAAAAGGATAGTCGAAGACGGAGAATTTCCGAAGGTCACCACTAATATGACTAGCAAAGGGACATCGACACAGGATAATCTCGAGTCGATTCCGGAAGCACCCCGGTGTATAACCCGTCTGCAGTCTGGAGCCATCGTACGAGGAACTTATGGTAGGGTTCGGATGAGATTACCATCAGAAGATGAAGAGTCAGATACCTGCTCTGCGATTGCATCGGATAACACGGTATCTAGTGCGGGACAACCCTACGAATCATTCATGATCAGCGCCAAGCAAGTGACCAAGATGCTTGAAGATGTCCTGAACAAGCAGAAGGAAACTTTCAAGTTCGAGATGGAGATGGCCATGCAACGAATGAGAGAGATGCATGACCAGCAAATTGCGGCACTGACAGTTCACCAAGGAGAGCCCGGTCATCGCAATACTCCGAATCAAGATGAGAATGAACGGGAAGGGGATAATGTCAATGTCCCTCCTATCAACAACGGCAACGGAAGCAGTCCCGTGGATGGTAATGCGAAGGAGGACCACGTTACCTCTCCCCGAAGCCACTCGAAGACCGAGGCAAATGAAGGCAAGAAGATGAAGGACTTGGAGAACAAAATCAATGCGTTGATGAATGCTCAAGAAGTAAAGAGATCCGGCATACCATGTCCATACCCACGGGAGTGGGAATCAATTCCGTATCCGGCAAAGTTTAATTTAATCAACTTTATGCCGTTTGACGGAAAGGGTTCCCTTACCCAACACTTAATATATTTTAAGTCTCATTTAGGAATCATTTCTGGGAATGAACCTCTTATGGTGCGGTCATTCGTCGGCACTCTTCGCGGAGCAGCCTTCGATTGGTATCGTCGCCTTAAGCCGGGGAGTATCAACAGTTAGGACGATATGGAAGATATGTTTCTGACGAACTTCTTTGATGACGACACTGAAATCTCAATCAGTACACTATTCGATGAGAAGCAGAAGAATGGTGAGACGGTCGAAAACTTCGTGAAGAGATTCCGAAACAAAGCAATGAATTGCCGAGATCCGGTCAGCGAAGACTTTATTCTCGAGACTTGTCACAATAATCTTTCGTTGGACATCCTCGAATCTATGGGAATGGCACCACCGAAGACCTGGAAGGACTTGAAGGTGCGAGGAGAACGAGCCGAGCGATTCCTTAAAAGGAAGAAAGCGGAAAGGGGCCAAATAGCGAATAATGCCCCACAACAGAACTTTGTCCCTAAGGGTAAGGGAAAAGCACATGCGAATGCTGTGGACGCAAACCAAACATTCGAGGTGCAAGCACAACCTCAGCAGCAGCAACAAAAGGCGCCTCAACAATCAAGGTGGCAACAACAGCCCCAGAAGCAAAAAGCCGCGGAGCCGAAATTCCCGAAGGTCTATTCATTCAAGGAGGATGAAGTTCCCGGTATTTTTAAATACCTTATCGAGAACAACAAGATCAAGTTGCCTCCGGTCCAGGATCAAGAAGATGCTAAAAGAGTCAACGATCCAAAATACTGTGCATTTCACAGAGCGGTGCATCATCCTACCAAGGCATGCTACGCTCTTAAAGATAAGATCCAAGCCCTAATCGATGTCGGGGTCATCGCCATGAAGCAACCCAAGGAGAAGAAAGTAGGTGCGAATGCAGTATCCATTAGCTTCGGGTCTGTTCCCTTGAACTGGTTCCAACATGAGCTAGTAATAAACGCAGCGGTGAAGACGGTGAATGATGATCCTCACAAACAGCGCCAGAAAGGACTTGTGCCACACTCAGCCCCGAATGGTGAGATTCTTTGGGTCCATCCAGACTTGATTGGAGACGAACAATGGACTGGAGCCTCTTCCAAGAGAAGGTCAAAAGGAAAAGGTAAATCTTGTTGTGGAGCTTCTGCTATTCCAGGAGAAGATGACAACAGAATTCTAGCCTTCCCACTTTCTGAAGATGAACAGGAGGCCCTTGCAACCCGAAGTGGGAATGAGTATCATTTCAAGTACCCAGATGCTTCCGAGCAATTGGGGACCAAGACCGTTCCTTCCAAGACATTGGCAGAACTGGGAATTGCAGCAATTCCCCCAACACCTGTAGCTACGGAGAAAGTCCAGGAAAAGGAGAAAGGGAAAGAGCCTTTGCGTCAAGAGGCCCAAAACCCGAGGCAGTCTCGATTCAATCATCCGATTGGGAGAGACAAACCGGGAAATACGAGCTCTCCACCCCATTTTGATATCATGGCGCAGTTGGCTAATATACCGGCTAGAATAACCCTATACGAGTTATTACGTCTTTCAAAAGATACGAGGAAAGCACTGCAAGAAGCTTTGAGCGACTCTGAAGCTTTCTTGACTCGAATCAAGCCATCTTCTGAAGAACCGGAGCCGTCAGCTCAACACTGCAATCTCGCGGCGCATCATTTTCCCTGCATCTCTTTCACCAAAAGAAGACATGCAGACAAAGAACTCAAAGCATGATCGGCCTTTGTATTTCACCGGGCACATTAGCTCCAGCATGGTCAACCGGATCCAAGTCGATCCGGGTTCCGCTATTAGCATCATGCCATTTCGATTGATGCATCATCTCGGGATTCCGACTAGCAAATTAGCCTCCACTGGCACTACGATTTATGGATTCAACACCAGTGGGTCCAGACCCTTGGGGAAGATTCGAATTAAATGCCAGATCGGGGATTTGAAGTCAGAAATTACTTGTTATGTGATTGACGCGGAAACATCCTATAACTTACTGTTGGGTCGACCGTGGATCCACGGTAACCTTATAATCCCATCAACTCTGCATCAATGCCTCAAGTATGTGGACACAAATAATGAAGTTAAGACGGTGGTCGCGGATAAGCAACCGTTTAAGGGATTGGTGTTCGCGGGAAAAATCAGATTCTTCTTCATTGACGAACTCATTGCACTCAATGTTAACAACTTTTTGCGTTTACAAAGATCCGGTCTTTTTATAAGAGCCGGTTACAACGAAATTCAAAACAAATAAAGAAAAATTACAACTTTCCTTGTTTAACGAACAGATCGCGAGCTCCTGTTTTGCGGTCACTCGCTTTGTGGGTTGTTTGCCTGTGCCGGGGTTGATTACCGTGGACCACCGCGCAATCTCGATCCGAACAGATCTACGTGGTATGACGGGTATTATCCCACCAAGGAGATAATAGCCGGGAGGGATCGTTTCACCAAGGAAACGCTCGCTCAAATCTCAGGATCTAAGAACCAAGCTTAGATCCGGAGTAGAATGACGTAGATCTAAGTATCCAAGTCTTCAAGCCTTCACAATTCCGAGTTGAGGTCGCAATCCGGCAGAGTTTCGGCTCTTCAGAAGTTCAGAAAAAGTCCTCTCAAATGAACAACCACCC
>BQKN01061180.1:27210-67514 GCA_022839385.1 Asparagus kiusianus | reverse complement strand
GACTCGTTGATTTTCCGAACCGTTGGATCGATTCCACATGCGAACGTATTCCGTTGCTTGTGTGCGGTTCGTTAGCTTCGTCGCCTCACTAGCTCGCTTCGTCGCTCGAATGTCCGTTGATTTGTCGAATCATCGTGCCGAGCCATGCTAAGGGACCTATAGGCAATTTTATACGCCTACAGATACCCCCTCCAAAGTGTTCAAGCCTCATTCTTTTATAGAAGAGTCTGGAATGCTTTGGATATGATTGCCCCTACTCCTTGTCGGTGTAACGGGACCTGGAACGACTTTTGTTCTGTATTCCTTCACTCCTTCAGGCTATTCGGTGCTTTGTCGAATGCTTGTAAGGATTCCGGTGCTGCATTTATTGTCTGACCGTCGTCGGAATTTGAACTTGAAGTCGATTCCTGATTTTCTAATCTTTTAGCTCGTGCTCATTGGTTCGACGTACAACTAACCCTCGATTGTTGGCGTTGAGTCTTCATTTACGACGCGTTGTCCGGCGTCGTGTTATTGAGTTATCCTTAAGAATATTTTTAGAAAAATATTCTCCAGGAACTTCTCAATAAAAATAGGGAATAGTTTATACTCGTATACCTTATTGGAGTATTTCCGTGCTCAAAATAAGCTGAACCGGCTTGAAAATGAGCCAAAAAGGCAGTAATTTGGCTCAAAAGATTTCTTCCGTTCCTTCCGAATGTGTGGGAGAGATAGGAATAAACCAAGGATGGGACCCTTAGTTGATTTGAAGTCGTTTTGACGCTTGATTCGGCCTCTTTTGAACTAATTTGGACGGGTCTGGTTCGGTTCAACTTGGTCCGGTCCGGTTCAACTTGGCCCAACCTATAAAAGGGTCCCTTTTTCCTTCTTTTTCTTCTTTTCCTTCTCTTTTTCTAGGGCCGGCCCCCCCTTGTCCTCTTTTTGCCTTTTCTCTTCCCTCGAGCACTCTTTCGTCTTCAAATCTTGATATTTGTCCTAGATCTAGGGTTCCTTTGGATCTTGGACTGAAATATCCCTCAAAAAGCCATTCTTTAAAATCCCTCTCAGGCCCCTCGAGCGCGTGGTGAAAGTTTCCTAAAAGACCTCATCTTTATTGGATCTTGAGCCTTTCTTCAGGTAAATCCTCCACAATTTTGATCTTTTTCATGCTCAGTTTAATTTATGTACTTGTGGGATCGTATGTGGGGGTTAAAACTATGATATGGCGCCTCGAGTTAATCTTTCAGGGGGGTAGATCTGATAAAAAAGTGATCTTTTTTCTAGATCTGACCTCTTTTAATTTATTTTGCAGCTTGTCATGTCACGTTCTTCGAGAGGTCGTTCCCCTGCTATGTTGGCTGATGGCGCGCCTCCCTCCTATGCTGGTGAGCTATTTTTGGTAGTATTTGGAAATTTACAAATTAGTCCCTATTTTCTTGTAAATCTACAAATTGGTCCCTTTTTACCCCACGTTGTTCTCCTTGGTGAGGCAATCGGGAAGAGCCTTGATTCTCCTTGGTGAGGATCGACGCTTTTGGCATATTTGGGAATTTTGCAAATTAACCCCTCTTTTCTTGAAAATTTGCAAATTGGTCCATTTTTACCCCACGTTGTTCTCCTTGGCGAGGCAATCGGGAAGATCCTTGATTCTCCTTGGTGAGGATCGACGCTTCAAAGATATGTTTTGCTTGGTCAAAACAACATCTCAAAAATAAAGGGGGCGATTTGACGCTACATTGCGCTTTATAAGGCAGGGATATGTTGTTGACATACCCTGTGTTGTGATTGCACAATGTGGCCAAATCGTCTCACCCTTTATAAGGCAATGACTCTATCTTAACTATTTGTAAGATGAGTTCAATTTCCTTTTATAATCGAGACTAACCAGTGTTTAACTGTCTATTTTGCAGTGGGGTACCCCTCTGGATCATTCTCGTCCCACGCAGTATGTGGGCGTCGTGGCGAGTATTACTCGACCTCCGACGATCCTTCCCCTATTCCAGCTACTCCTCAATTTTCTTCAGGCACATCGACTGAGGTTGCCCAGGTGGTGAGGGAAGGTGGTCATCGAACTATTCGCCAGCTGATCACAGATGCACCTTTTGTGAAGGACGCCAGCTCTACTCAGCCTCTTCGGAAGAGCGATTTCCTATTTGGTGATTCTATCGATGACCCAGAAGCCGTATTCATTGATGCTGAGCAATGGCTTCACAAGACCGGCAATGGCTTCATATACTTGCCGGAGATTCCTCGACATCACTCGTTGACTGAGCTCAGGCGTCAGGCCGTGACGCGGGAGATGTCGTGGCGTTTGACTGAGGATCATGAGAGCGTCCATTGCGGTTACGTCACTCATCAGGCAGCTCCTGGCTCGAGCAGGAGTCATATCACTGGATTGCATCCTGGAGTGTTGGGACTAGATGCACCACCACGTAACGAGTTTCTCGCCACTGCTTCGACCTTGAGGAATCACCTCGCTGCCCTAGGACGGGAGATGCCTGCTACTCGTCACAGGATTTACGGTTGGGTCCATTCTTTGGACAAGTCTTGGTGGAGTCGCATGACGACGTATGTTTTGAGCCGATGGAGTGAGGAGTTGCACGCTTGCGGTTTGTATACAGCCGTCCGTGTCACCATGTATGGCTTGCCTGTCAGTTTGAGACATTTCTGTGCTTTGTTCGAGTTATATAATCCAGACTCGAACACTTTTTTGACCCGGCAGGGGGAGTTGGGCTTGGCTCTTCACGAGATGCATAGGATTTCTGGCTTGTCCATGGGACAGATGCTATACCAGGAGTACTTTCTCTCTAATCATGAATTGGACCAGTTGAAGGATCGCATGCCTGATCGCTATGAGACTCTATGGGATCTCGCTTGTCATTATCACATTGCTTTGGCACAGTCTGAGCCTTTAGCAAAAAGGACCAAAGCCTCCGTGAGTCTGAAGCAGTTTACGAACTATTTGTTCAAGAACCTGGAGAACCGTTCTGGCGAGGATATTTGTGAGTTGGCCCCACTCACTCCTTCAGAGGTGAACAGTCTGTTGAAGAAGATTGATGCTCGTTCTTATACCACTAGCAGTCCTGAGGGTGGCTTCCCTGCGAAGACCAAGTTCAGATCTTTCTTATGGCATGCGACCACACCAATCCGACCGATGACTCTTCTTGCCGGCTTTCTTGCTATCTGGTTGAAGAAGTGCGTGGTTCCATACCAGTCTGGCGACGCCTTGCCCTTGGAGGTACTCTATCCAGCAGTTCAGCTTGCTTACAAGAAAGAACTCTCACTTCTTCCGGTGATGGTGGATAATATTCACCGAGGACTTCGACAGCTTTCTAGTGCCTTCACACGGAAGGAGACCGATTTGCCAGGTCAGATTCCCACTCTTAAGGTGAAGCTTCCGTACGCTTATCTGATGGCCCGGTTCGTCCTCCACCGCTCGGATATGATGTCGGTGCCGAACGCCACAGATCACTCTGTTCCCCTGCTACAGTTGCTTGAGAATGGCAGGTGGGAGGGCCGAGGATTTTCTGATGTCAGACAGCAGCTGCAGGTCCACAAGTGTTGGGCATTCTCCACTTGTTTTCCGCAGTTCTCCGGCCGGTACGGCGAGTGCTTGATAGATGATGAGAGGCCGAGAGAGTATCGGACTCACCTAGACATTGGCTGCTTCAATTGGCTGGTGAACATCAGGCCTGGCTATCTGACTTTTCGGGTGAGGGATCAGTGCTTCATAGAGCCATATCTACCCTGCCGATTCGCTCGCCAGTTTGGCTATGATCAGCTCTACATCGGGAATCCTCGTCAGCAGCTTCGGACCCATAGTGGTTTGGTAGACGGTCTCCGTGCATGGTTGTGGACCGTGACTGGCTGTACTGGTGCTAAGTTCAGTCTCCCGAGTATTGATCGGCAGTTGAACCTCACTTTCTTGAGCTGCAAGTGGTTACTAGCAGCTAACAAGACTGTCCCCGTGAAGCCGATTGCAGAGATAGAGGCTGAGGAGGCTTCTCAGCTTGATTCCCTTAGGATTCGGGAGAACGCTCGGGCACAGAGGACGCGGAACAAGACTCGCCGGATTGATGAAGAGGGCCAGAGGACATTCCATTCTACAGACGAGGCTTCAGGCGGGGATCCCGAAGATTATGATGACTTTTCCGAGCGAGGTTTGCAATTCATCTTTTACTTCTATCTTCCAGAAGTATTGAAACTGACTATGGTTTGATGTTTCAGGGACCACAGTTGATCAGGATGAAGAGTTCCGTCCTCCTCCCCAGGCGAGACCTTCGATCCCCATTGCTAGGCAGAAGAGATTAGCCCGTAAGCCGCGTGCAGCTTCCCGAGCTTCTGATATGGACCTGGCTGGCGATGATCCTGCCAGTGACGGAGGTAATATCCATCCTGTGAACCATTCTCTTGGTTATTCGGAACATTGACTCATGCTCTTCTATCTCTATATAGGAGTGCGTGGAGAGAATAAGATGAGTCCCGATCCTATTCCCGTATCTCCCGATGAGTCTGACCCACTACCTCATGTAGAGAGGCCTACAGGGGTTGCTGACATTAGAGAGGAGATCAATGTAGGACCCGATTCCGTGAATCCAGGTATATCTAACATTGACACTGTATTTCTTTAGATAATACACAAATGAATTTGTGTATCCTCTAACTGTCCTCTACTCCTTGCTTCTTCAGATAATTTGCAGGAGGCGAATCCTGGAAATGAAGAGGCTGATGCACCCGTGAGAGGTAACTCATTTCCATTAGTTGTAGTCTCTTCACTCTTCTTTGGCACTTATATCTTTTTATGTCAGATTTCTCCATCGATGATTTTGACGAGGGAAGCCTATTTGCGGACACTCCTATGATGCGCTACATATATAGCTCTCCTCAGATCGATGATCAGTTACCTGGGGATATGTTTTCTGAGCCCGCCTTCGCTAAAAATCCGGAGGATGGTTCCTTTGAAGGTATGTGCCTCTTTCTGAGTTGATTATAGGACTAGCCAATCTTGACTAATGCAACTATAATGTAACGCCTCTGCGAATTCTGTTTTGAATCTGGCAGGAGCTTTTGTTGAGAAAGACCCTGTTGAGCCGGCTGTGAGACCAACTACACCAGTTGATGCACCTACAGCCGTTACACCTCCACTACCCCCAGCGGCTCAAGGGGAAGAAGGTATAAGTTAACTCATTGAAGAGTGTTATTCCTTTTTCTTATTAAGACTTTTGACGGACTTCTCCCTTTTTTGTATAGGGCATTCTTCTCATCTTCATGTCTTAGTGAAGGAGTTGTTATCTGACGACGATCCTGACAAGGTCGTCATCTGCATAGAAGTTCGTTCCTTCTTCTCCTTTGTGAATGCTATGATCGGCAAGCTCTTCCATGGCGGACTTTCCCTTCACCAGTTTAAACCTCTCCTTAATTCCAGAATCAACTTGATAAGGGAAGCAGGATATCCAGACTTGGCGAAGGCCATAGTTGACGATCTTGACTGCTTAGAACATGAGCTCCAGATGTTTCGTGAGCTTCGAGATACCGGTGTCTCTTCATTTATCGCTACTGAGCTGGAGACCCGTTTACAGTCACTGCGCGAGACTCAGGTTCTTGCTAGTCTTGAGGTTCAGGTGCGGCGAGATCGAGTAGCTCGAGTTGAGACCGGCCTTGCTACCAGATTATCTTCCCTTGCTGAGCTTGACTCTTCCATCGTCTCTTGCGAGACCCAGATAGACCAGCTCAGAAGAGAACTCCGCGAGAAAGAGGAGACTTTGGGTATTCTCCAGATGACGAGGGGACAGGATCAGCAGACCTGCACTGCTTTATCTGACGAGCTGACATCCTTAAAGCAGGAGCTGGTTGAGACAGAGGAGACTACTGCGAAGACCTCTGCCGCTACCGAGGAGTCCATTAGAGCTGAACTTAGCCAAGCTTATGATGATAAGCTGTCTAAGTTCAGTCAGCAGATTTTTAGCCACGGGCTTGATGTGTGATTTTGTTTGCTGAGTGTTTTGACTCTTGACTCTTTTAGTGCATTTCCTTTTTATCTTTATTATGATTCGTCATCCCGTTCAAAATGATTGACCACAATACACATAGGATTTTTGGCAAACCCTCAGCCATCAACGGATTTGGTTAGCCTTTACCGACTACCGTTTGAGTCGGGCTAGCATGCGAGTTGTTTAAATCCGTTCGCATGTAACGTTATGCTCAGAGATTGAATTCTCTGAGACTTTGTGCTATGATGTCGAATACATAGACTTCGCCATTGTTACGGGAATAGGCTACCCGGCGACACGTGTGAGGTGTTGGCTTTAGGATTTTTGGCCAACCCCCAGCCTCTAACGGATTTGATTAGCCTTTACCGACTACCGTTTGAGTCGGGCTAGCGTGCGGATTGTCTAAATCCGTTCCACACGTGACGTTAAGCTAAAAGAGTTAACTCTTTTAGTGCTACGACATTGAATACATAGACTTCGTCTTTCTCTTGTGAAAAGACTAAACAGCAACGTGTATGAGACGCTGACTTAGGATATTTGGCAAATCCTCAGCCTTCAACGGATTTGACGTGCTCTTACCGACTACCGTTTGAGTCAGGCTTACATGCGGATTGTTTTAATCCGTTCCGCATGTGACGTTGCGCTAAAGGAATGAACTCCCTTAGACTTTGTGCTACAACTTCGAATATGTAGACTTCACCATTGTTATGGGAATAGGCTACCCAGCAACGTGTTTTAGACGTTGGCCTATCCCTACTTAGGCTTTGGGATAAAGGTCCCCAGAGTCAGGCTCTGGTATCCTTTTTTACGGATAAAGACCAAACCGGCGACGCGTGTTAGGCGTCGACATATCCTTTCTTAGGATTCAGGATAAAATTTCCCATGCGTGTGAGGCATGGATTTCGGTGTTATTAATAACAACCTGCCACAATGTTGAATATGCGGACGGGTGTTCTTTTTAACGGTTAAAAACTAACCGGCGACGCGTGTTAGGCGTCGACTTATCCTTACTTAGGTTTCAGGATAAGATACCCCAGAATCGAACTCTGGTGTCTTTTTCAATCGGAAAAAGACTAAACCGGCAGCGCGTGTTAGGCGCAGACTTATCCCTGCTTAGGTTTCGGGATAAAATACCTAGGATGAATCCTAATTTTATAAATTTTGGAAAAAGAGTTGGTGTGGGAAGGAAGAATTTTATATTCTATTCCCTGAACAAGGAAGGAAAAATTTTATATTCTATTCCTTGTTTCTGAAAAAGAAGAATTTTATATTCTATTTCCAGTGCAAGAAGGAAACTAGAAGTGGGATCTCCACTCTGAGAATCCGGAAGATCTAGATAAGCTTACCTTTTATAGGATTGGTTATCTGATCGAAAGAAGAGTTCTTCGTTTATCGAAGTGAAATTTCAGCTTCGGTTATAACCATGAAAGGGTTGAACCAAAGAGAAAAGGAAGAGAGTTCCTTCGTTTATCGAAAGGGGACTCCGAATTGAGATTGGACCTTTTTGGTGAACTCACTGTCAACTGAAATTGATCAGTGAGGGATTTTGGTGGTGTGAACTTGGGTTATCCTTTAGAATAATAAGTGTAATATTCTTCAAGGAACTTCCCGATAAATGAGTTGTCCTAAACGTACTAGGGATAGTACTTCTTCAAAAACTTCTCATTTATTGGCATTAATTGCCTGTCACCCTCTAGAGAAATTAAGCGATAAGCACCGTTCGAATAGACTGTGTCTATTACAAACGGTCCTTCCCACTTAGGTTCGAATTTACCTTTCTTCTTGGAGGTGAGGATTATTGGTCGGCGAGCAGCGAGGACCAGATCTCCTTCCTTGAAGCTTCTTTGGCGGACTCTTTTGTCAAAAGCCCTGGATATCCTAGCCTGGTAGAACTCGATGTGTTGTTGGGCCTCCAAGCGCTTTTCGTCCAGCCTTTCGAGTTCCTCAAGACGTTTTTGATGATGTTCTTCGGTCGTCATCTCCGTTGCGAGAGCGATCCGAAGGAAGGGGATTTGAATCTCCAGCGGTAGCACAGCTTCGCATCCGTACACTAACGAATATGGGGTGGATGAGAGTTAGAATTTGACAATAAGAGCTTGAATGTGGATTTCTTATTCATCTCTTCTATAGTGACTGGGTTATCCTTAGGAATACCACGCGTGATATTCTTACAGGAACTTCCCGATACATTATTTATCCACCCTCAGCTTTCCTTGCAACGCTGGGTTTGTCATTACAATCAGTTATATGACCGGGTTATCCTTGAGAACATAACAATCCTCCAGGAACTTCCCGTCAATAGTAGGAAATAGTTTAGACTCATATACCTATTGGAGTATCAGGGAGCAGTTTAACCTCTTATACCAGTCGGAGGATTGAGAAGCAGTTTATACTCATATACTCTTCGGAGTGCTGTTAGCCGTTCTCATTCAGTTTGTTTTACTATTGAGACGCCGGCTTCAACCAAGGCTTGTATCGTATTTTTGAGGGTGTAGCAAGTTTCCGTGGGATGAAGAATCCTCCTATGGTACCCACAATATTTTGGATCTGAAATCCGGTTAGCTTCCTCCTGATCTCTGATAGGTGGGAGCTTGATTTTGTCATTTTCCAGAAGATATTTAAGGATGGCTGGAACATCATCGTCCTTGAAGGAGTATCGTTGCATTTGAAGCGACCGTTGTGGCGCTCTTTGCTGCTGCTGCTGTTGCTGAGGTTGCAATTGAAATGTCTGGTTAGCATCAACAGCATTAACATGAGCTTTACCTTTCCCTTTCTGGTTAAAGTTCTGCTTTGGAGGATTCGTTGCCGGTTGGCCTCTCTCCGCCTTCTTTCTTCTGAGGAATCGCTCAGCTTGCTCTCCTCGAACCTTCAAATCCTTCCAGGTTTTGGATGGTGCGGTGCCCATTGCTTCCAACACATCCAGCGAAAGGTTGTTGTGGCAGGTCTGGAGGATGAATTCCTCGGTGATCGGGTCCCGGCAATTCATCGCCTTGTTCCGGAACCTTTTGACGAAGGTGTCGACCAACTCCCCGTCTTTTTGCTTCTCATCGAGCAACGATCCGATAGAGATCTCAGTATCATCATCGAAGAAATTCGCGAGGAACTTGGTCTCCATGTCGTCCCAGCTGTTTATGCTTCCTGGCTTGAGGCGACGATACCAATCGAAGGCAGCTCCGCGAAGAGTGCCGACGAATGACCGTACCATCAGAGGCTCATTACCAGAGATGACTCCCAAGTGCGATTTGAAATAAATCAAATGCTGAGTAGGTGAACCCATCCCATTAAATGGCGTGAAGTTAATTAGACTGAACTTTGTCGGATATGGGATTGATTCCCACTCTCTTGGGTAGGGACAAGGAATGCCCGTCTTTTTCGTCTCTTGAGCAGAGATCAATGTGTTGATCTTGCTCTCAAGATTTTTAATTTTTAGGCTTTCACCTGTGTCTTCGCTAGCATTTTCATTACCACCCCCTGGGTTGATGGGAGGGTTGTTAGCATTGTGACCCTCATTTGTGTCCTCATCTTCCAGGTTGTTCTGGTTGGGACGACTTGGTTCGCCTTGTTGGTTCCTCAATGTTTGAAGCTGTTGGTCATGCATCTCTCTCATGTTCTGCATAGCCATTTGCATTTCGAATCTAAAGGTCTCCTGTTGTTTGGCCATGGCATCTTCAAGCATCTTGGCCACTTGCTCCGCGCTTATCATAAACGCCTCGCGGGGTTGTCCTTCACTGGACACTGTATTATCAGACGCCACTGCTGAGCCAGCATCTGATTCTTCATCTCCCGAAGGTACTCTTGTTCGAATTCTACCATACATCGCGTGAATGATAGCCCCAGATTGTAGACGAGTTACACATCGGGATATTTCTGGAACCGCCTCGGGGTTATCCTGAGCCGATGTTCCTGTGCTGGTCATATTTGTGGTGACCCTTGAATGCTCACCATCTTCGACCATCTTCCTTCTTTGTTGGAAACGCCTATGCCTTGGTTTTGGCTTTCCATTGCTGAGTCTTTCGAACACAGATACTCTTTCGGGGACTGTCTTAACACAGTTGCATTCCGACAGTACTGCCCGAATGAGCTTCGAACAAGGACATTGCGTTTCGAGCCTTCGAGGGCTCCTCTTTCTGGTTTTACTCGTACCCCCGGCACGATAGTACAGCTCGTCCGTTTGAAGGTCGGAGCAAGCTATCGTGTGTTGGCACGATCTCTCAGGTATAACGTTGTCGTCATCAGATGACAATGTTTCCTTCTGAGGAACAATTGTCTTCTTCGGACCATCCAGAGTCACACGCCTTGAAACGTGCCTTTGTGGACGTGAATCTTCAGCGGGCTCTTGCACTTCAATGCGCAGGGTTGTGCGCTTGGGTGCCGCGGTTTTCTCCAAGTGTTGAGGGTTGCGGTGACCCCCAGCGTGTTGCATTGTTTTGGGCTTCTTCATTGGCCCCAAGCGTTCTTGAACTGGAGCTTTACCTCGTTCCTTCGGAAGTGGGCCGAGGCGCTCCAAAACTGATTTTCTCTTCTGGGATGGTCCTGCGGGATCTCCCTGAGCAGTTGCAGAAA
Organism: Asparagus kiusianus; assembly: GCA_022839385.1. NCBI lineage: Eukaryota > Viridiplantae > Streptophyta > Magnoliopsida > Asparagales > Asparagaceae > Asparagus > Asparagus kiusianus. Next base: position 56,982 of record BQKN01061180.1, on the reverse strand, counting down.
TTACCGGCTGTTTGGATTGATTTGCCGGGTGTTGGATCTTCGGAGGCTGCGGTTGTCGCTCCTTGGTCTGAACCGTTGCTTCAGACTTTGGCCTCCAAATCTTGCGAGTTGGTGGCGGCTTTTTGACCACCTCCTTCTGCAGCTTTCGACGGGCTTCTTCAGCTTTGGCCCGTGCTTGCGCCGATAACGCGCGTCGTTTGCGGATGCGTTCCTCCAATGTCGAGCGATTCCGTTTAACACGGACCCACTCCATTGTCGATGGTTTGGAGGAACCACCCTTCACTTGCTGTTGAGGCTGTTTGCCTCGTTTGTTCTTCAGATCCGCATGGTAGCGGACCCCGTCAACGGACTCCATGGCCTTGGCGAATTGCTTCGCGAGGCGTTGACGCTGCCTCTGGCGGGCTCTCTTAGAGAGAATCACCACGCCTTCAATGGCGGATTTGACCTTCTTTGAGGTCGGTAGGGCCTCACTCAACGCAGCTTCGGCGTCGATTGGGGTGAGGTCGTCGTTGGTGGCTTCAACTTCATCACACCAACGGACTTTTCTCCTGGAGGAGAACTTCTGAAACTTCTTAGACTTGGGGGAGGAGGTAGATCCGGACGAGGACACGTACTCCTCGTATTTCTGCTGGTCGAATTCATACTCGACATCCTCCACGACCGGGATCGAGATCCGTGACTGCGACACTCCGATCTCGGCAGCGAGATCGGTGGCTCCCACTGTGGTCGCCAGATTGTTCACGGGAAAAATCAGATTCTTCTTCATTGACGAACTCATTGCACTCAATGTTAACAACTTTTTGTGTTTACAAAGATCCGGTCTTTTTATAAGAGCCGGTTACAACGAAATTCAAAACAAATAAAGAAAAATTACAACTTTCCTTGTTTAACGAACAGATCACGAGCTCCTGTTTTGTGGTCACTCGCTTTGTGGGTTGTTTGCCTGTGCCGGGGTTGATTACCGTGGACCACCGTGCAATCTCGATCCGAACAGATCTACGTGGTATGACGGGTATTATCCCACCAAGGAGATAATAGCCGGGAGGGATCGTTTCACCAAGGAAACGCTCGCTCAAATCTCAGGATCTAAGAACCAAGCTTAGATCCGGAGTAGAATGACGTAGATCTAAGTATCCAAGTCTTCAAGCCTTCACAATTCCGAGTTGAGGTCGCAATCCGGCAGAGTTTCGGCTCTTCAGAAGTTCAGAAAAAGTCCTCTCAAATGAACAACCACCCCCCCTATTTATAGGATACCTGAACTGTACCCGCGTGCACAAGAGGGAGGGGGGAACACACGGCCACCTGGGTGTCTCGGCGATAGTCCCGCCCCACCCCAAGGTGGCTCGGCTTGCCGAGCCACCTCAGGGTGGCTCGGCCTTGGTCGAGCCACCCTGGGGTGGCTCGGCCTTGGCCGAGCCACCCTAGGGTGGCTCGGCCTTGGCCGAACCACCCTGGGGTAGCTCGGCTTGGGCCGAGCCACCCCGGGTTGGCTCGGTTCAGGCCGAGTCCCCGGGTGTGTCGTGTTTCGTCGTTTTCCGGTGTTTTTCGTCTTTCGGTTCTTCGTTTGATTCGCCCGGACTTTGATTTGATAGCCCGTGTCTTTATTTGGCAGTATTTCCGCCTCAGTGTTTGAGTACGAATTCTCTCTTGGTTGGATGACTCGTTGATTTTCCGAACCGTTGGATCGATTCCACATGCGAACGTATTCCGTTGCTTGTGTGCGGTTCGTTAGCTTCGTCGCCTCACTAGCTCGCTTCGTCGCTCGAATGTCCGTTGATTTGTCGAATCATCGTGCCGAGCCATGCTAAGGGACCTATAGGTAATTTTATACGCCTACAGTTGGAAAACTATTTTACCGATTCCCTTTTATACGGCGCCGAATCCGATACTGAACCATCGGCCCAAGGAACGGACAGCGGGGATGAAGCTAATACCGAAGCTGGGTTTGATTATGATGGTGGTTTTGTACTTAATGATATTGTACCCATTGTAATCAATCTTGACGATGATAAATCATCGGAAAGTAGTTGTAATTGGCAACTTGCCGAAGAACTATCAATAAACGATGATTTAGAGTACTTGATGTGTCTTGATAATGTCACTAAAGAGCTTTATGATAACCCTAATTTGTATATGCCTCTTCAATCATTTTGCTTGATAAAAAAGCAGGTACAAGATCCGTGCGGAACGACGCTTGTCATCCCCGCAGGGACAGGGGGTGGAAAGGAGGTCATCTACGGCAAAGGAAGAAAATCTCTGATGCCCGACCACTTCTTGGAAGAGGAAGATGACGATGATAAACCTGCTCCTCATCTATTCAGGTATAACAAGAAAGCGCGCGATCTAATGGAGAAGTATGGATATGACTTCACGCTCGGAGAGGGTCTTTGCTTTGGTCGAGGTCCGCGAGTTCCACCTCGAATGGCCTATGTACCAAAAGGGAAGCCCGATGATTATTACCGTCACAAAAGAGGCTTAGGCTATGTCTCCTCATCAGATGATGAATGTTATTGGCAAGTCATTGATCAAATTGCCAACAAAGCCAGAAACGGATATTCTTCTGACTCTTCGGCTTGGGATTCCGACGCTAGTCTTGGTGAAATGTTTAAAAAGCTAATGTCGAACATGACCACGGTTGATCCAGCGACAATAGAAGAAGACGATCAGATGCCAACTTGGGAAGATCCTTGGGTTCATCACTTAAGCATGCAATACGGTGATAGATTTGAACAAAGAGAACCTCCTACCGAAGATCAAGTAGTCCAAGTGAATATGGGAACCGAGGAAAATCCGAAACCGATATTCATTAGTGACAGTCTCTTACCCGAAGAGAAAGAGGAGTTAATCTCTCTTGTCAGGGAGTACATCGATGTGTTTGCCTGGAATTATGAAGACATGCCAGGACTTGATCCAAACGTAGCAGTACATCGTCTCAACATTAAGCCGGATGTCAAACCTGTCAAACAACAACAAAGACGATTTCGTCCGCAAATGATGGAGGCGATCGAAGCCGAAGTTAAAAAGCTTGTTGACTCGGGTTTCGTCAGGGAAGAGCAACATCCAGAGTGGCTCGCCAACATTGTCCCAGTTCTTAAGAAGAACGGGAAAATCAGGGTTTGTATTGACTTTAGAGACCTCAACGCGGCCTGCCCAAAAGAAGATTTCCCCCTTCCCATCACGGATGTTATCATCGACAATACGTGCGGGTTCGAAAGGATGTCTTTCATGGATGGTTTCTCTGGATACAATCAAATAAAAATGCATCCAGATGATGAAAAACACACCGCGTTCAAAACACCCCTTGGCGTTTTCTGCTACACGGTCATGCCCTTCGGGTTAAAGAATGCAGGCGCTACATACCAGCGAGCTATGTCAAAGATTTTTCAGGAGCATCTTCGGAAGACTGTCGAATGCTACGTGGATGATTTGGTCGTGAAAAGTCGTGATAAAAAAGATCACCTTAAGGACTTGAAGACCATGTTCGACTTGATGCGAGCCCATCAATTGAAGATGAATCCTACTAAGTCTTTCCTCGGAATGTCTAGTGGTAAATTCCTGGGATTCGTCGTCACCACTAAAGGTATTTACATTGACCCTGATAAAGTAAAGGCGATTAATGAATTGCAACCGCCGAGAAACCTCAAAGAGCTCAGAGGATTACAAGGACGATTAGCTTACATCCGTCGGTTCATCTCGAACCTTTCAGGAAAATACCAACCGTTTTCCAAGCTCACAAGGAAGGGCGTGTCGTTCGTATGGGATGATGCTTGTCAAAAGGCATTCGAGAGTATTAAAGAATATCTCTCAAAACCTCCCGTACTCGTCGCACCGAAATCAGGCAAACCGTTCTTGATTTATATCAAGGCGACGAGCCACTCATTAAGTGCATTGCTTGCACAAGATGATGATAACGGTCATGAGCAGGCGGTGTATTATCTAAGCCGAACCATGGTAGGCGCTGAATCTCGATATCCCATGATCGAGAGAGAATGCCTCGCTTTGGTGTTCGCTATTCAGAAGATGCGGCATTATCTGGTTGGACAGACCATTTATGTTATCTCTAAAGTTAACCCAGTCCGAGTGTTCATGACCCAACCAGCTTCCATGAGCTGGCGGTTAGCAAAATGGGCATTACTCTTGTCCCAATATGATTTGTATTTTAAACAACAGAAGTCAGTAAAAGGGCAGGCCATCTGTGATCTCCTAGCAGCTAATCCAACTACGGATACCGCCGAGATATATGACGACCTACCTGATGAAACCCACGAAGTCAATACAACTTCGCACCAACAAGTATGGCGTTTGTACTTCGACGGCGCCTCACGAGCAGCTAATATGGCAAGTGCTACTGGATGTTCTAAGGTTACCTCCGGAGTTGGAGTTGTGTTAGTTTCTCCAGGAAAACATGTGATGCCTCGAGCTTACTCATTAACCAAGCCATGCTCGAATAATGTAGCAGAGTATAACGCACTGATTATAGGACTCAATTTCGCCAAGGAGCTGGGGGTTGAGTATCTCGAAGCTTTCGGTGATTCTCAACTAATAGTTAAACAAGTCCAAGGGGAGTATGAAGTCCGAAGTCAGGATTTACTACCATATCATAAGATGGCAGTGGAAATAGCGGAATCATTTGAAGGATTCTTCATCGAGCACGTTCCGCGGTTACAGAACACCTACGCAGATGCGTTAGTAGCTTTAGCCGTATCTCTGGCACAGCCTCCCGGAACAGAGCAGTTTATTACGGTAAGAACTCACCAACTCTTAGTGCCACTCTACGATGAAGATGACAAAGAAGAAGAGGTGCAAGAGGTATACGCAACTCAGGCTAAATTCGAACCCCGAGATTGGCGTTTCCCCATCATCGATTACGTCTTGCATGGAATCTTGCCATAAGATGTGAAGGAAAGAGACTCAATCCGACGAAGAGCGCCAAGATTCTACTATAATACGGAGAATCGAACGCTATACCGCAGGGGGTACGATGGGTTGCTAGCACGTTGCTTATCAACCAAAGAAGCTGAAGAAGTCCTTAGAGAGGCACATGAAGGAGAGTGCGGTGCACACCAACCTGGCCCCAAGCTTTATGATCGCATCAGAAGAATGGGATATTTTTGACCTTTCATGATGAGTGATGCAATCACATACGCCCGAAAGTGTCACGCATGTCAAGTACATGCGAATTATATGCACCAACCTCCGGAGCATCTGCACCCTTCGGTTACGTCATGGCCGTTCGAGACTTAGGGAATGGACATTGTTGGTCCTATAAATCCCCCGTCAGTCAAAGGTGACCGGTTCATCCTGGCAATTACCGATTACTTCTCCAAATGGGCTGAAGCAGTTCCACTCAGAGAAGTTAAAACAAGTAACGTCATTGCATTCATCAAGCACCATATCATCTACAGGCATGGTGTTCCAAGACGAATCATACACGACAACGGTTCTCAATTTGTCAGCAACGCCTTCATAAGATTCTGCGGAAAGTTTAAAATTCAGGATATCTCATCAACGGCTTATAATCCCACAGCAAATGGATTAGCTGAAGCCTTCAACAAGACTATCATAAAGCTCTTGTCAAAACTTGTGAAGAATAATAAGCGGGATTGGGATGACAAGCTCGGCACGGCTCTATAGGCCTATCGTACTACGGTGCGTACACCGACCGGCGCAACCCCATACTCATTGGTGTACGGATGTGAAGCCGTTCTCCCTTTAGAAATCCAAATTCCATCTCTTCGGATCGCTCTTGCAACCCAAATGACGACCGAAGAACAACATCAGAAACGCCTCGAAGAACTTGAAATGCTCGATGAAAAGCGCCTGGAAGCTCAACAACATATTGAGTTTTACCAAGCCAGAATTTCTCGAGCCTTCGACAAAAAGGTCCGACAAAGGAGTTTTAAAGAAGGAGATTTGGTCTTAACTGAAAGACGGCCTATGATCCTTAACTCCAAGAAGAAGGGCAAGTTTGAACCCAAATGGGAAGGGCCATTCGTAGTAGAGACAGTTTACTCGAACGGCGCATATCGCTTAGTCACCAAGGATGGTGACCGGCTTATGATGCCAATAAATAGTAAATTTCTGAAAAGATACTACCCTTAGTGTCTTCAGGAAAATTGATGCGTCGGGAAGTTCCCGGAAGAATACCACATGCGGTAATCTTAGGGATAACCCAGTCACTGTAGAAGATGAATAAGAAATCCAAGTTCGAACTCTGAACGTCGAAATGTTTCTTCTTGTCAAATTCTAACTCTCATGAGTTATTTTTGTGAGATGAGGTTAATCATTTGAGGGATTAATTTTCTCTCACCAAACTATCCACTGATCAGATCAATTGACGGTGGGTCCACCAAAATCCCAATCTCCAGTCATTGGTAATTCTCAGACTCAACATGTTAAGTCCTAATCACTTAACATTGAAGTCTCCCTTTTGAGTGATAGTACGAGTTGGCATTCTCATTGCTGTCTGTATTCCACTCTCTTTGCTCTCAGGTCAAACCTATAAAAGTTAGGACCAAAGCCAAATTCCCCTCTCGATTCCTCCCATGAACGAGAGGTCCACTTTCAGTTCGGGCAATCAAACCTATAAAAGTTAGGATTGTTCACAACCTCACTTAGTCAAACCTACCAAGTAGCCAGGGCTAAGACCGAGTCATTCCTTTTCGATAAACGAAAATTTGCCTTTGTTCCTTTTTCCACCAAACCTATAAAAGTTAGGGTAGAAATTGGGATTCTTTTAATTCAAATGACCAATCCTATAAAAGTTAGGGTCGTTTGAACCTTTCGATTCTCGGAGTGGAGATCCCACTTCTAGTTTCATCCTTTCGGATCCTGGGGGTGGAGATCCCACCTCGAGTTTTCTTTCCAACTGTAGGTAGAATATAAAATTCTTCCTCTTCAGCACTGGGAGATAGAATATAAAATTCTTCCTCTCTCATTTTCTAATTTATTTTTGTTCTCAGAAAGGACACAATTCCCGACTTCCAATCCAGACACTTTGTGCACGGGGAATGTTATCTCGACTCCTAAATAGAGATAAGTCTACGCCTAACACGCGTTGCCGGTTTAGTCTTTTACCGATTGAAGAAGACACCAGTGTCTAAACCTGGGGAATTTTATCCCGAAGCCTAAGAAGGGATAAGTCATCACCTAATACGTGGTGCGGGGTGCCCTTTTCCCTATAAGAAATGGGGAAGCCTATGTATTCGGCATCATAGCGCAAAGTCTCAGAGAGTTCACTCTCTTAGCACAACGTTACATGTGGAACGGATCTAGACAAACCTCATGCTAGCCCGATTCAAACGATAGTCAGTAAAGGCACATCAAACCCGTTGATGGCTGGGGGTTTGCCAAAAACCCTAAAGTCTACGCCTAACACGTGTAGCCGGTTTAGTCTTTTACCGATTGAAGAAGATACCAGGGTCTAAACCTGGGGAATTTTATCCCGAAGCCTAAGAAGGGATAAGTCATCGCCTAATACGCGGTGTGGGGTGCCCTTTTCCCTATGAGAAATGGGGAAGCCTATGTATTCGGCATCATAGCGCAAAGTCTCAGAGAGTTCACTCTCTTAGCATAACGTTACATGTGGAACGGATCTAGACAAACCGCATGCTAGCCCGATTCAAACGGTAGTCGGTAAAAGCACATCAAACCTGTTGATGGCTGGGGGTTTGCCAAAAACCCCAAAGTCTACGGTTGAAAAAGACACCAGGGTCTAAACCTGGGGAATTTTATCCCGAAGCCTAAGAAGGGATAAGTCGTCGTCTAAAACGCGACGCGGGGTACCTTTTCCCTATAAGAAATGGTTAAGTCTATGTATTCAAAGTCATAGTATTAAGTCTAAGAAAAGCAATTTCTTCTTAGCACAACGTTTCATGTGAGATGGGTTTTAATAATTCACATGCTAGCCCGATCCAAACGGTAATCGGTAAAGGCGTTTTAAGCCCGTTGGTGGCTGGAGTTTGCCAAAAATCCTGTAAATACTATCATGGCTAGTTTCAAAATAAATAAAAGAAAACATCATAAAGGAATCAAACGCCAAGTCTCGATTAATACATCAGGTCAAAGTTTACAAAAGATTATTAACCCGAAGGCAATTGGCGGCTTAGAACATGAGATTTTAAACTAGAAAGTCTATCTACATAACTCTGCTCAAGTTCTGCCTGCAGACCAGCTCGGACAGACTCTTCAGAACTGCTCAAGATCGTCACGGCCTCACTCTTCAGCTTCATCACTCTCTCCTGTGTGGATCCTAGCTTCTCGAGTGCCTGTTCACGAGAACGCTCTAATCCAGCCAGGTCATCTGCGATAAGAGTAACAGACTCCTCTGTTTTCAGGAAAAGTTGCTGTTTTCATTGCTTTGAGATCTGTTACAACTTTAGTCGTTACAACAAAATCAAATGAAACAAAGATTACAACTTTATCGAAAATAAACACGAGATCCCGTTTTGGTGCGGTCTCGCTTACGTGGGTCTTTAGCCTGTGACGGGGACGTAGATATCCGTGGACTACCGGTTGATCAGATCCATTCTGGAAGAATCCGGCAGAGTTTCGTCTATCCGCGAAGGGATATAGAAACAGAACTTCGTCGATCCGCGTGAGGTCTAGAAGTTTTAAAACGTATGTCTCGGCTAAAACGAGACACTAGCTCTTCTTAGTATCACCGCTAAGGGGCAACACTAAGGGAAAAAAGAGAAGATGAATGAAGAAGAAGACTCCTTTGCTGTAGAAGGCACGACCACTCCTCGCTCCAGCAGGGCTTCGCCGCTTCAAAATTCAGATCTTGCTCTAAGCCAAAAATCAAGAGAGGAGCCAAGCCAAGAGCAAAATCAGGAGCCCTTGTAAATGGAGGCCTTAGGGGCCTATTTATAGGTAAACAAGAGGGGGAGGGCTAAAAAGTTGAGGACACCCCCTTGGGGTGTCTTGGTTTTGCCAAGACACCCCTCGGGTGTTTTGACCTTGTCGGGATACCCCTGGGTGCCTCAGTTCAGTCCGAGGCTCTGCCGTTGTTCCGCCGTTGATTCGCCGTTGACCTGTCGTTGACTTTTCATCCCAACTCGGATTTGATTGATTTCGGATGCATTGGAATTCTGACGAAGAGCCCTGTAGATCCCTATGGTTGGATTATCAGTGGGGCGAACGGGACACGATGGGCGCTGCTCCTTTTGTAGTGATCACGGGGTTTTCGGTCAGTCCGTATTCCCGTTGTTCTGAGATTCTGTCGGCTCACATAGTTCGTCGGTTCACTTCAGGTGCTCACCGACGTCAATGGAACTCTTGTGAACTGGGTAGTGACGTTCATCATCATTCGTTAACACTGAGCTGTTTGCGGGGACCTATCGGCAATTTTCGATGCCTACAGATACCCCCTCCAAAGTGTTTCGGACTCGTTTCTTTTATAGAAGAGACCGGAATACTTTGGATATAATTGGTCCAACCTTCAGTCGGCATAAGGGACCTGTGGTTCGCTTCAACTCTTGGCTCCTTCGATTTTCGGTTTATCCGGTGCTTTGTCGAATAACCGAAGTTGTTTTCCGGCACTGCGTTCATCGCCTGGCCGTCATCGGAGTCTCGAGTCTACAGCTGGTGAGTTGAGTTTGGCTCGTGTCATTGAGTTGACTTTTGAACTTACTATCCATGTCACATCGTGTTGACTTTTGTCGCAACGCGCTGAACGGCGTTGACCTAGGGTTACGCGTTGACCGGCATCCACCCTAGGGTTTCAGATCCGCATGGGTTGACTTTTGTCATCACGCGTTGACTTTTGTCACCACGTGTTGACTTTTGTCGCAACGCGCTGAACGGCGTTGACCCAGGGTTACGCGTTGACCGGTGTCCACCCTAGGGTTTCAGATCCGCATGGGTTGACTTTTGTCGTCACGCGTTGACTTTTGTCACCACGTGTTGACTTTTGTCGCAACGCGCTGAACGGCGTTGACCCAGGGTTACGCGTTGACTGGCGTCCACCCTAGGGTTTTAGATCCGCATGGGTTGACTTTTGTCGTCACGCGTTGACTTTTGTCACCACGTGTTGACTGGCGTTGACCTAGGGTTACGCGTTGACCGGCGTCCACCCTAGGGTTTCAGATCGTCGATGGTTGACTTTTTATCGCAACGCGTTGAATGGCGTTGACCTAGGGCTACGCATTGACCGACGCCACCCTTAGGGTTTCGAACATCGACGGTTGACTTTTTGTCGCAACGCGTTGAATGGCGTTGACCTAGGGCTACGCGTTGACCGGCGCCACCCTTAGGGTTTGGAATCGTCGTGCGTTGACTTTTGTCGCAACGCATTGACGGGCGTTGACCTAGGGTTACGCGTTGACCAGCGTCTATCCTAGGGTTTCGAATCGTCGAAAGTTGACTTGTGGAATTCATCAACATATTTAACCATCGGCAAGGAATCGGTGTTCACAAAAACAATCGGGGGATCAGAAAAGGTTCGGGGGGTCAAAACCCGGTCAAACACCCCCCGGGGTGTCTCCACAACGCCGAGACACCCTTGGGGTGTCTCGGCATTGCCGAGACACCCATGGGGTGTCTCGGCAAAGCCGAGACACCCTTGGGGTGTCTCGGTTTTGCCGAGACACCCCTAGGGGTGTTTGGCTTTTTTCGCGGTCCCCCCTTTTCATTTGTCTTCTTGCTTGTTTCGTCTTGTTTCCACCCCCTTTAATTCAAATTTCAAAGAGAGAATCTCCTCCTCTTTGGCTCAAAACCGAACTTCCCCCTAATCATTTTCGGTTTGTGTGTTTTTCTTCCCCAAGCTTCTTTCCTCCATTGAAGAACCCATCAATCCTCAAGCAAGCTCGGACTTTTGGTGGATACCCATTTGGCCGAAGCTTATCCTCTCTCAAAGCTAGGGTTCATCTCCCTCTCAAGCTCAAGATTTGACCCTTGGAACTAGGGTTTCCAACCTCTTGATTTGGGTAAATTCCTCTTCTCAATCCTCTTATTTTGTTGTAAAGATTACATCTTTATGCTTGTAGTGGGCAAGGGGTTGTGTTTGCACTATACATCGGGGGGTTTTGTGCAAAAGAGGCAATGGCCGAAATTTTGGGGGGTTTATTTGCAAAATTCGTGGGGTTTTTTATGCAAATTTGGAACTGAAATTTTAGGGCTTGGATTTATGTCCATTTGATGAAAAATGGTGAGGGGTGCTTTATGCAAGAGGATCAAATGGTTATTTGAGGGGTTTATTTGCAAAACAGCCCATAAATGTTTTGGAGGGGCTTATTTGTAAAAAGGCAGCGAATTCGAGGCTGAAATTCGTGGGGTTTAAACCCCAAACTTATGATCAAACTTTGGTAGGGGCATGTGGAAACCAAATGAAAAGTTTGTAGAAGGGTTTTTTATGCAGAATTGGCTAAATTCTGCAAAAGGGTTTATTTGCAAAATTTGGCCAATCATCGTGGAATATCGGGGTACTAGATGATCGAATGTGTTGATCACGACCCAGATCACGCGTGTCCTTGACCTGAACTTGGCCTTGAACACGAGGGGTATTTTGGGTATTTCACCAAAATTCACCGTGAAAACGACAATTATCGTTTCGCACGCACGAAATTTGTAGGTTTAATTAGACTTCAAAAATCCTATTTATTTATAGGATTTTATGTTCAAGTGCTTAATTTTCCCTTTTAAATTTCGCGTATGTATGTTGTACCTGATATACTGCCTTTTATTGCAGGTTCGCGATGTCTCCCTGTCGATCTCGACCTTCCAGGAGTCGCTCCTGCTCGCGGCATAGCGAGGAAGAGGCTCCTACGACATCGTCCCCAGCGGCCTCTTTCTTCGGGGGTGAGAATTCGTATTTTCTGTATCCCGGATTGACCTCATCGCGGGTCATGAAGGAAGAACCGACACCCCTCCCGCGGGGGTTAAGGTTACGGACTTGTTTTGCTTAGCCAATTCAAGTCTTCGGATATATTGGGGCGATCTCGTGTCGTCTTGCACCTTAGAGATCGGTATATGTTATCACGCTATCTATGTGATAATGCATACCGCTCTCCTGGTGTAAGACACTCGGAATCGTCTCTCCAATATCTCCATAAATGAGTTTATCTCGTCTTTATGAGATAGATTTTCTGACCCTATCCTTGTGATTTGTTACAGTCGAGTTTCCCAGTGGTAGCCTTCCTTCTCATGCCAACACCGGTTGCAGCCGTGAGGTCTTCTCTTTGGCTTCTGTTAGGCAAGCGATTGACCCGCTCCCGCAGTTCGACAGAGATCGTTCAGACGAATCTTGTCGCTTGATACGGGATGGAGGGCGTCACTGTTTACGCCAACTCATCACCGATGCTCCTTTTACCGCGGATGCTTCGTCCACTCAGGCTTTGAAGAAGCCGGATTTTCTATTTGGAGATCATACCGAGGATCCCGCCACATTGGCTCCCGCCGAGGAGCACTGGCTGACTCTTGATGAGGGAGCTCTTTTGTACATCCCCTCCGTCCCTCGTCTTCCTTCACTCATCTGGAAGGACAGGCTGTGGAGCGACGGATGTCTTGGCACCTCACTGATGACGCTGAGCGAGTTCAGTGCGGGTATGCTTCTCATGGCAATACTCCTGGCTCTTGTGGGTATCATCATATTCGTGGTCTTCGGCCAGGGATCATGGGCCTTGACACTGCACCCCCAGGCGAGGTATCGATAGCTGATCTTACCGTGAGGAATCGTCTGGCTCAGCTTGGAAGACGGTTACCTCCACCAGATTATAGATGTTACGGTTGGGCTTCCTCACTAGCCAAGGGGTGGTGGACCCGCTTGACCAGTTACGTCTTGGGACGTTGGGGGAGGGACTTGAAGAGCAGTGGATTGTACACACCCATACGAGCCACCATGCATGGACTCCCAGTCAGCTGTCGTCACTTCTTGGCGTTGCTAGAGACATATATGCCTGATAGTAACACCTTCTTGACCAGTGGCGGAGAGTTAGGGTTGGCCCTACATGAGATGCATCAGGTTTCCGGCCTTCCGATGGGGGATTGTCCGTATCAGGAGTACTTTCCTTCGAACCAGCAGTTGGGGTGGTTGAAGAAAGATAATCCTGATATGTATGATACTCTCTGGGACCTCACGTGTTACTATCATACCTCCTTGCTCCAGACTTCTCCTCCGGCAAAGACGAAGAAGAAGATCAGCTTGAAACAGTTTGCTCTCCACCTGTTTCCTAATTTGGAGGGTGATTCCGGAGAGCCCATACGTGAGTTAGACGTTTTGACCCCTTCCGTTATCAATGAGCTGATGGAGAAGAATGAGACTCATTCTTATACCCTCGCCAGTGCTGAGGGAGCTTTCCCCGCAGGAACCAAGTTCCGCTCGTTCCTCCGTCGCGCACAGAAGTCTATCGAGCCTCGGTCTCTGCTGGTAGGCTATCTTGCGCTCTGGTTGAAGAAGTGCGTTGTTCCGTACCAGACTTCAGATGCTTTACCTCTTGAGGTGCTTTTCCCCGCAGTTCAGTTAGCTTACGGGAGGGAGCTTTCTCTACTCCCAGCGATGGTTGCCAGCATCCATTGCGGGCTTAGGAGTGTGGTCAGTGGTCTTACCCAGGTGGGCCCTGAACCATCGACCGAGCTCGTTTGTCCGAAGGTCGACCTTCCCTATGCGTATCTGATGGCGTGGCTCGTTCTTCACCGTTCTGACCTGATGTCGGTGCCCAGTGCTGTTGATGTCCCCGTCCCATTCATGCAGCTGTTGGAGAGGAGCAAATGGCTCGGAAAGAAATTCATTGATGTTCAGCAGGAACTTCAAGTTCGCAAGAGTTGGGAGTTCTTCAAGTGTTTTCCTCAGTTCTCGGGTCGCTATGGCGACGTGCTCATCGACGAGGAGAAACCCAGGAGTGACCGGACTGTGCTCGACGTCGGTTGCTTCCGCTGGTTGGTGAACATCCATGTCGGATATCTTGTTCTCCGGGTGAAGAATCGGTGTCACATAGAGCCTTATCTCCCTTGCCGTTTTGCTCGTCAGTTCGGCTATGATCAGCTATATGTGGGGAACCCCAGCCGTGGTTTGAAGGTTGAAGGTGGGCTTATCAACGGCGTACGAGCATGGTTGTGGACTATGGTGGGCTGCACTGGAGCCCATTTTGCTCTCCCCTCGTATAGGCGCAACCCGATGATTACCTTCCTTAGCTGTAAGTGGTTCCTCTCTGTCAGCGAATCCATAGGTGTGAGGAGCCTTTTAGAATTACAGTCTGAACGCTCGGTTCAGGCTGCTATGAAGGCTGTTTGCCAGGCTGAGCTTGCTCGGAAGCAGGGGAAGAGGCCTGCCCAATCTCCTCTTTCAAGCGAAGTTGATGGAGAGCTCCTTCCCACGGATGATGACGAGGCTTTTGAGGAGGAATATGCGGACATAGACACCGACCAAGTTCCCACGCATGTTGAAGCGTGTGGCCAGCCCGTGCATGACCACCCTGTTGGTTCCAGGAGGGCTGGTACCTCGAAGAGGAAGAAGACTGCTCACAAACCATCTGTTGGCCAGCGTCCTCGTGGAGCGGACTTAGGCAACATTGCCGATGGTGAGGAAGGTAACATCTTTCGAATACATTTTTGTTGCTTTGGGGTGATTTACCTTTGGGATTCATGATCATGTTTTATGTCCCAGGGATCTTTGAAGAGGGTGAGCTTCCACCGGATCCGGTATTCCCTGGATCCGACCACATGGATTGCTTCATGCAAGAAATGTGCGACGCTCTTCGTGATGGCTCCCTAGGCATTGACCTGAACATTGATCTTGAGCCGACGAGTAACGTTGAGCCCACCGTCCCATATTCAGGTACATTTCCATTCGATGATATCTTCCTTAATAGTTAAGAAATTCATGCTTATTTTGCGCTTTGCTTTCTCTCAGAATATCTTACGAACCCGAGCGCGGACATTGGGGAAAGAGAATCTTCTGCTCATGCTGCAGGTATTTCTTTTCCCCTCTTCCCTATCTCCTCATGCATCTTTCCAACATTTCGGTTGTCTTGCAGATGTCGTGATAGAAAAGCCGGCTGAGGACGGATCCTTTCATGATACAGGTTTCGAGGGACAGGGGCATGTTCCTGTACCCAGTTTCTCGAAACCCGATGCTGGATTATTGGCCGACATGTTGGCCGAACAGACTTTCGGAGGGACTGTGAGACCACTCTTTGGGAGTGATTCATTCACAGGTATATCTTCGATCCCACTTTTCTTTACTTGTCTAAATTTCCATTTTGACTAATAAAGAAGTGTAACTATAGGACCAGGCGCTGTGTCTGATGCTACTACAGCTTTGGGCGTTCTCCCACCTCCGCTGAGTGGTACGACTGATTTGCCCACGGGGGTTGATATACCCTCCATGACCAATCCTGTCATTACTTCGGAGTCTATCGGACCTCAACCCGAGGGGACTTCCGTCGGCATAGGTATACCTCGAACTTCCCCTTCGGGTTTTCTGATTGTATTTGATAGTCGCTTAGCTTTCTCTATCGTCGTTTGCAGGATCTCGTTCTTCTCTGCATGAGCGTGTCCACGCCCTTCTGTCCGATACCGATCCAGACAGCGACCTCTTCCGTATGGACCTTGGCTTCTTTACCGTCTTTTATAACGGCATGATCGAGAAGCTTCTTCACAGAGAGTATTGTTTTGATCAATTCAGGCGTCCCTTTTCTCGTCACATGATGATGATGAAGGAAGAGGGACATCCAGAATTGGCCGATTCCTTCACTGCCAAATTCGCTGTTCTGGAGTCAGAGATCCGAGAGCTGAGGGAGTTGAAGGCTGGTGGAGCTTCTTCTTTTGTATCCTCTCAGATGGAGGATAGGTTGACGCAGTGGCATGACCTGAGATCTTCCATTGGCAGCGAGCTTCGATCACGTGAGCATTCTGTTGCGCAGCTGATGGCTACCTGGCGAAGAAGGATGCCGGCAGAACCGAGTTACTCAGCTCTTTGGATTCCAGCCGTGGAGAGATAGCTAGGTTGAAGGATGCTTTGAGGCGCGCTGAGGAGTCCGCTACTCTTATCGCCGAGGACCTGGCTGTATTAGAGCGTTCTCGTGAATGGACGCTTGATAAGCTGGGATCGACACAGGAGGGATTGATGAGGCTGCGAAATGAAGCCGCGGAGGTCTTGAGCAGTTCCGAAGACTCTGTTCGAGCTAGCCTGCAGGCAGAACTTGAGCAGGGCTACATGGACAGGCTCTCTAGTTTAGAGTCCCATGTTCTTAGCCGTCAGTTGCCTTCGGGCTAACGAACTTGTTGTTGTATGCTTTTGGCTTGATCTATTACTAGAGACTCCGCATTTGCTTCTTTTCACAGGATTTTTGGTACACCCCAACCCTCAATGGGTTTGACATGCCGTTTACCATTTCTCATAGGGAAAAGGGCACCCCGCACCGCGTATTAGGCGATGACTTATTCCTTCTTAGGCTTCGGGATAAAATTCCCCAGGTTCAAATCCTGATGTCTTCCTCAATCGGCGAAAGACTAAACCGGCTATACGTGTTAGGTATAGACTTTGGGGTTTTTGGCAAACCCCCAGCCTTCAACGGGTTTGACGTGCCTTTACCGATTACCGTTTGAATCGGGCTAGCATGCGAATTATCTAGATCCGTTCCGCATGTAACGTTGTGTTAAGAAAATTGCTTCTCTTAGACTTAGTGCTATGATTTTGAATACATAGGCTTCGTCTTTCTCACGGGAATAGACTACCCGGTAACGCGTGTTAGGCGTTGACTTCATCCCTGTCTATTCTGAAAGCAAAGACAGGGGAAAAGTGCTATGATTTTGAATACATAGGCTTCGTCTTTCTTACAGGAATAGACTACCCGGCAACGTGTGTTAGGCGTTGACTTCATCCATGTCTATTCTGAAAGCAAAGACAGGGGAAAAGGGGAGAGGAAGAATTTTATATTCTATCTCCCAGTATTGAAGAGGAAGAATTTTATATTCTATCTTCAATTGGAAAGGAGACTCAATGGGAGAGGAAGAATTTTATATTCTATCTCCCATTGCTGAAGAGGAAGAATTTTATATTCTATCTTCAGTTGGCAAGGAAACTCGAGATGGGATCTCCACCTCTAGGATCCGAAAGGGTGAAACTAGGAGTGGGATCTCCACTCCGAGAATCGAAAGGTTCAAACGACCCTAACTTTTATAGGTTTGGTCATTTGAATCTGAAGAGGAAGAATTTTATATTCTATCTTCAGCAGGAAAGGAAACTCGGGGTGGGATCTCCACCCCCAGGATCCGAAGGATGAAACTAGGAGTGGGATCTCCACTCCGAGAATCGAAAAGATTCGGATAACCCTAACTGTCGTAAGGTTTGGTTACTCGATTTGAAAGTGTACCTCTCGTTCATCGAAGGAATCGAGAGGGGATTTTGGTTGTGGCCCTAACTGTAGTAAGGTTTGACCAAATGGGAGATTTGAAACGATCCTAACCATAGGAAGGTTTGATCGCTCGATTTGAAAGAGGACCTCTCATTCATTGGAGGAGTCGAGAGGGGATTTTGGTTGTGGCCCTAACTGTAGTAAGGTTTGACCGAGTGGGAATTGTGTGGTGGAGACTATGAATCATCAAACACCACTGAAAGTTTTGTGAGGGAAGACTGATCAAATGAAGTGATCGAATCTCATCTCAACAAGAGAGTGTTTGTGAGAATTAGAGTCTGACAAACAAGAACGTTCGGCATTCGAACGTGGATTTCTTGTTCATCTCTCTTACAGCAACCGGGTTATCCCTAAGAATACCCCAATGCGGTATTCTTCCGGGAACTTCCCGGTACATCAAAATTTCCTGAGGATACTAAGGATAGTATCTTTTCAAGAATTTACCATTTATTGGCATCATAAGCCGGTCACCATCCTTGGTGACTAGGCGATAGGCGCCGTTCGAGTAAACTGTTTCTACCACGAACGGTCCTTCCCATTTGGGTTCAAATTTGCCTTTCTTCTTGGAGTTAAGGATCATAGGACGTCTTTCAGTCAAGACCAAATCCCCTTCCTTAAAACTCCTTTGTCGAACTTTTTTGTCGAAGGCTCGAGAAATTCTGGCTTGGTAGAACTCAATGTGCTGTTGAGCTTCCAGGCGCTTTTCATCGAGCATCTCGAGTTCTTCGAAGCGCTTCTGATGTTGTTCTTCGGTCGTCATCTGGGTTGCAAGAGCGATCCGAAGAGATGGAATTTGGATTTCCAAAGGGAGGACGGCTTCACATCCGTACACCAATGAGTATGGGGTTGCGCCAGTTGGGGTACGCACCGTAGTACGATAGGCCCATAGAGCCGCGCCGAGCTTGTCGTCCCAATCTCGCTTGTTATTCTTCACGAGTTTTGACAAGAGCTTTATGATAGTTTTGTTGAAGGCTTCAGCTAATCTATTTGCTGTGGGATTATAAGCTGTTGACGAGATGTCCTAAATTTTGAACTTTTCGCAGAACCTTATGAAGGCGTTGCTGACAAATTGAGGACCGTTGTCGTGTATGATTCGTCTTGGAACACCATGCCTGTAGATGATATGGTGCTTGAGGAATGCAATGACGTTGCTCGTTTTAACTTCTCTGAGTGGAACTACTTCAGCCCATTTGGAGAAGTAATCGGTAATTGCCAGGATAAACCGATCACCTTTGACTGACGGGGGATTTATAGGACCAACAATGTCTATTCCCCGGGTCTCGAACGGCCATGACGTTACCGAAGGATGCAGATGCTCTGGAGGTTGGTGCATATAATTCGCGTGTACTTGACATGCGTGACACTTTCGGGCGTATACGATTGCATCACTCATCATGTGAGGCCAGAAATATCCCATTCTTCTGATGCGATCATAAAGCTTGGGGCCAGGTTGGTGCGCGCCGCACTCTCCTTCATGTGCCTCTCTGAGCACTTCCTCAGCTTCTTTGGTCGATAGGCAACGTGCTAGCAGCCCATCGTACCCCCTGCGATATAGCGTTCGATTCTCCGTATTATAGTAGAATCTTGGAGCTCTTCGTCTGATTGACTCTCTCTCCTTTATGTCTTCTGGCAAGATTCTATGCAAGACGTAGTCGATGATGGGGAAACGCCAATCTCGGGCTTTGAATTCAGCCTGAGTTGTGTGCACTTCCTGGACCTCTTCCTCCCTGCCATTTTCATCATAAAGCGGCACTAAGAGTTGGTGCGTTCTTACCGTAACAAACTGCTCTGTTCCGGGAGGCTGCGCCAGCGATACAGCTAGAGCTGCTAACGCGTCTGCATAGGTGTTCTGTAATCGCGGAACATGCTCGATGAAGAATCCTTCAAATGATTCCGCTATTTCCACCGCCATCTTATGATATGGTATTAAATCCGGACTTCGGACTTCATACTCCCCTTGAACTTGTTTAACTATCAGTTGAGAATCACCGAAAGCTTCGAGATACTCAACCCCCAGCTCCTTGGCGAAATTGAGTCCTATAATCAGTGCGTTGTACTCTGCTACATTATTCGAGCATGGCTCGGTTAATGAGTAGGCTCGAGGCATCACATGGTTTCCCGGGAAAACTAAGACAACCCCAACTCCGGAGGAGACCTTAGAACATCCAGGAGTACCTGTGACAAGAGCCGCTCGAGAAGCACCATCGAAGTACAAACGCCACACTTGTTGGTGCGAAGTTGCGTTGACTTCGTGGGTTTCATCGGGTAGGTCGTCATATATCTCGGCGGTATCCGTAGTTGGATTAGCTGCCAAGAGATCGCAGATGGCCTGCCCTTTTACCGACTTCTGCTGTTTGAAGTGCAGATCGTATTGGGACAAGAGTAAGGCCTATTTTGCTAACCGCCAGTTCATGGAAGCCGGCTGAGTCATGAACACCCGGACTGAGTTAACTTTGGAGATGACATAGATGGTCTGTCCAACCAAGTAATGCCGCATCTTCTGGATGGCGAACACTAAGGCGAGGCATTCTCTCTCAATCATGGGATATCGAGATTCGGCACCCACCATGGTTCGGCTTAAATAATACACTGCTTGCTCGTGACCGTTATCGTCATCTTGTGCAAGCAATGCACTTAATGAGTGGCTCGTCGCCTTGACATAGATCAAGAACGGTTTGCCCGATTTCGGTGCAACGAGTACGGGAGGTTTTGAGAGATATTCTTTAATACTCTCGAACGCCTTTTGACAAGCATCGTCCCATACGAATGACACGCCCTTCTTTGTGAGCCTGGAGAACGGTTGGCATTTTCCTGAAAGGTTCGAGATGAACCGACGGATATAAGCCAATCGCCCTTGTAGTCCTCTGAGCTCTTTGAGGTTTCTCGGAGGTTGTAATTCATTGATCGCCTTTACTTTATCCGGGTCAATGTGAATACCTTTGGTGGTGACGACGAATCCCAGGAATTTACCACTGGACATTCCGAGGAAAGACTTGGTAGGGTTCATCTTCAATTGATGAGCTCGCATCAAGTCGAACATGGTCTTCAAGTCTTTAATGTGATCTTTCTTATCACGGCTTTTCACGACCAGATCATCCACATAGCATTCGACAGTCTTTCGGAGATGCTCCTGAAAGATCCTCGACATAGCTCGCTGATATGTAGCACCTGCATTCTTCAAGCCGAATGGCATAACTGTGTAGCAGAAGACGCCGAGAGGCGTTCTAAATGCAGTATGCTTTTCATCATCTGGATGCATCTTTATCTGGTTATAACCAGAGAAACCATCCATGAAAGACATCCTCTCGAACCCGCACGTGTTGTCGATGATAACATCCGTGATGGGAAGAGGAAAGTCATCTTTTGGGCATGCAGTGTTGAGATCCCTGAAGTCGATGCATATCCTGATCTTCCCGTTCTTCTTAAGGACCGGGACAATATTGGCAAGCCATTCTAGATGTTGCTCTTCTCGGATGAATCCCGAATCGACGAGCTTTTTAACCTCAGCTTCGATCGCCTCCATCATCTGCGGTCGAAACCGTCTTTGTTGTTGTTTGACTGGTTTGACATCCGGCTTAATGTTGAGACGATGCACTGCTACGTTTGGATCGAGCCCTGGCATGTCTTCATAATTCCAGGCGAACACATCGATGTACTCCCGGATGAGAGAGATTAACTCCTCTTTTTCCTCGGGTGAGAGGCTGTCGCAAATGAATATCGGCTTCGGATTTTCCTCGCTTCCCATATTCACTTGGACTACTTGGTCTTCGGTAGGAGGTTCCCTTTGTTCGAACCTATCACCGTATTGCATGTTCAAGTGATGAACCCAAGGATCTTCCCAAGTCGGCATCTGATCGTCTTCTTCTATCGTCGCCGGATCAACTATGGCCATGTTCGACATTAACCTTTTGAACATTTCGCCAAGACTAGTGTCGGAATCCCAAGCTGAAGAGTCAGAAGAATATCCGTCTCTAGCTTTGTTGGCAATTTCATCAATGACTTGCCAATAACATTCGTCATCTGAGGAGACATAGCCTAAGCCTCTTTTGTGACGGTAATAATCATCGGGCTTCCCCTTTGGTACATAGGCCATTCGAGGTGGGACTCGCGGACCTCAACCAAAGAAAAGACCCTCTCCGAGCTTGAAGTCATATCCCTGTTTTTCCATCATCTTGCGTGCTTTCGCATCATATCTGAACAAATGTGGGTCAGGCTTATCGTCGTCGTCTTCCTCTTCCATGAAGTGGTTGGGTATTGGATATTTCCTTCCTTTACCGTAGACGACCTCCTTTCCACCTCCTATCCCTGCGGGGATAACAAGCGTCATTCCGCAAGGGTCGTGTACCTGCTTTTTCGTCATGCAAAATGACTGAAGAGGCATATACAAATCAGGGTTATCATAAAGCTCGTTAGTGACATTATCGAGACACATCGAGTACTCTAAATCATCGTTTATTGATAGTTCTTCGGCAAGTTGCCAATTACAACTATTCTCCGATGATTTATCATCGTCAAGATTGATTACAATGGGTACAATGTCATTTAAAACAAAACCGCCATTATAATCAAACCCCGGTTCGGTATCAGCTTCATCTCCGTTGTCCGTTCCTTGGGTCGATGGTTCAGTATCGGATTCAGCACCGTATAAAAGGGAATCAGTAAAATAATTCTCCAATCCCTTAAACGGTTGCTTGTCCGCAACCACCGTCTTGACTTTATTGTTTGTGTCCACATATTTAAGGCACTGATGTAGAGTTGACGGGACTATAAGGTTACCGTGGATCCAAGGTCGACCCAGCAGTAGGTTATAGGAAGTCTCCGCGTCAATCACATAACAAGTGACTTCCGACTTCAAATCCCCGATCTGACACTTGATTCGGATCTTTCCCAAGGGCCTAGACCCGCTGGTGTTGAATCCATAAATCATCGTACCAGTGGAAGCTAATTTGCTAGTCGGGATTCTGAGATTGTGCATCAATCGGAATGGCATGATACTGACAGCAGAACCCGGATCGACTTGGATCCGGTTGACAACGCTGGAACCGATGTGACCGGTGAAATACAAGGGCCTATCATGCTTCGAGTTCTTCGTTTGCATGTCTTCTTTGGTGAAAGAGATGCAGGGGAAATGATGAGCCGCGAGGTTACAGTGTTGAGCTGATGACTCCGGTTCTTCAAGAGATGGCTTGATCCGAGTCAGGAAGGCTTCAGAATCGCTCAAGGCCTCCTGTAATGCTTTCCTTGTCTCCTTTGACAGACACAATAACTCGTATAGAGTTATCCGAGCTGGGATGTTAGCCAACTGCGCCATGATATCAAAATGGGGTGGAGAGCTTGCATTTCCCGGTTTGTCTCTCCCAATCGGATGATTGATTCGAGACTGCCTCGGGTTTTGAGCTTCTTGACGTAAAGGCTCTTTCCCTTTCTCCTTCTGCGGGACTTTCTCCGCAGCTACCGGCATTGGGGGAGTTGCTGCAATCCCCAGTTCTGCCAGCGTCTTGGAAGGTGGGGTTTTGATGCCCAATAGCTCGGAAGCATCCGGGTACTTGTAGTGATATTCGTTCCCGCTCCGGGTTGCAAAGGCCTCTTGTTCGTCTTCAGAAAGTGGAAAGGTCGGGATTTTATCGTCCTCTTCTCTTGGAATGGCAGAAGCTCCATAACAGGATTTTCCCTTTCCTTTTGACGTTCTCTTGGATGACGATCCGGTCCATTGCTCGTCTGTGATCAGGTCCGGATGAACCCACAGGATTTCGCCATTCGGAGCTGTATGTGGTACAAGCCCTTTCCGGCGCTGTTGGTGAGGATCATCGTTCACCGTCTTCACTGCCGCCTTAATCACTGGTTCATGTTGAAACCAGCTCGAAGGGACAGACCCGAAGCTGATGGATACTGTATTCGCACCCACATTCTTCTCCTTGGGCTGCTTCATAGTGATAACCCCTATATCGATTAGGGCCTGAATTTTATCTTTAAGAGCATAGCATACCTTGGTAGGATGGTGCACCGCCCTGTGAAATGCGTAGTACTTGGGATCGTTGACTCTCTTGGCATCTTCTTGATCCTGAATCGGAGGCAACTTGATTTTGTTGTTCTCGACTAGGTATTTGAAAATACCGGGGACTTCATCCTCCTTGAATGAGTAGACCTTCGGGAACCTCGGCTCCGCGGCCTTTTGCCTCTGGGGCTGTTGTTGCCACCTCGATTGTTGAGGCGCCCTCTGTTGCTGCTGTTGCGGCTGTTGCGGCTGTTGCGGCTGTGCTTGCACCTCAAATACTTGATTTGCGACCACAGCATTTGCATGCGCCTTTCCTTTACCCTTAGGGGTAAAGTTTGGTTGCGGGGCATTATTTGGTATTTGCCCTCTCTCCGCCTTCTTCCTCTTGAGGAATCGCTCAGCTGGCTCTCCCCGCACCTTCAGATCCTTCTAGGTCTTTGGCGGTGCCATTCCCATGGCTTTGAGGATGTCCAATGTCAGGTTGTTGTGGCAAGTCTCGAGAATAAAATCCTCGCTGACTGGATCCCTGCAATTCATAGCTTTATTTCAGAATCTCTTGACAAAGTTTTCGACCGTCTCACCATTCTTTTGCTTTTCGTCGAATAGCGTGCCGATCAAAATTTCAGTGTCGTCATCGAAGAAATTTGTTAGGAACATGTCCTCCATGTCATCCCAGCTGCTGATACTTCCGGGCTTAAGGCGACGATACCAATCGAAGGCCGCTCCGCGAAGAGTGCCGACGAATGACCGCACCATTAGAGGTTCATTCCCGGAAATGATTCCTAAATGGGACTTGAAATATATTAAGTGTTGGGTAGGGGAACCCTTCCCATCAAACGGCATAAAGTTTATTAAGTTAAACTTTGCCGGATATGGAATTGATTCCCACTCCCTTGGGTAGGGACAGGGTATACCGGACCTCTTTACCTCTTGAGCATTCATCAATGCGTTGATTTTGCTCTCCAAGTCCTTCATCTTCTTGTCGTCACTCGTATCTGCCTTCGAGTGGCTTTGGGGAGAGGTGACGTGGTCCTCTTTCGCGTTATCATCTGCGGGACCACCCTCGTTGTCGTTGTTGACAGGTGGGATATTGACGTTATCTCCTTCCCGCTCATTCTCATCTTGATTGCGTCGACCAGGCTCTCCTTGGTGGATTGTCAGCGCCGCAATTTGTTGGTCGTGCATCTCTCTCATTCGTTGCATGGCCATCTCCATTTCGAACTTGAAGGTTTCCTTCTGCTTATTCAGGGCCTCTTCAAGTATCTTAGTCATTTGTTCGGTGCTGATCATAAGCGATTCATAAGGTTGCCCCGCACTCGAAGCCGTATCATCAGACGCTATGGCCGAGCAAGAATCTGAATCAGCATCCGACTCCTCTTCTTCTAGAGAAAGCCCCTTTTGTACCCTTCGGCAATCCTTCCGGCCACTGGTTCCGGGCCGCAACCGTGTCATACACCGGGATACTTCAGCAAGCTAGTCTATGCTGAAGTATTGTGTTGATTTCCCCCTGCCAGCCATGTTAGCCGACACTCTTGGATATTCGCCTTCTTGGTGGACGAATTTCTTCTTGTGGAAACGCCTTGGCTTAGAAATTCTTTCGAACACCGAGACTCTCCTTGGGGTTTGCGCACAGCAGCATTCTGATAGCACCGCCTTGATTATGTTGGCGCACGGACAGCGAGACTTCATGTCCTGCACACATCTCTTTCGAAATTTTTCCATACCCCCAGCTTTATAGTACAACTCATCAGTTTGATAACTGGAGCAACCTATAGAGTGTTGGCATGTATTCCCCGGTATAACACCATCATCATTAGATGAGTATGTTTCCCTTTGGGGATGGGATGCTTTGTTAGCTTTTTCAAGAGTGGCCCGTTCAAGTTTACGCTTTTGTGAGCGTAGAAACTGAACGGGCTCTTGTGTTTCGACTCGCAACCCAATGCGGTCGGTTATAGGGGCTTTCCCTTTATTATCCTTCTTGGGGGGATTGAAACGACCCCCAGTTTGATTCATCATTTAGGGACCTTTCAATGGTCCCAGTCTTTCCTTGATAGGTACTCTACCTCGATTCTCCGGTAAGGGACCGAGGCGACCTTTCAAAGGAACCCTGGGTTTGGAAGGTTCCCCATTCATACCTGGCTCTATTGAAGGTGCCGGATCTGGTTTTGAAGAAGCTCGGGTAGCAACTCCACCCACTTGTGTTTGAGGTGCTGATTTTGGCTTTGGCAACCACACCCACTTGCTTGTAGACGGCCTTTTGGCCACCTCTTCTTTCTGCATTCCCTCCGCCTTTTGCAATAGGGTTCGGGCATACGCAAGCAAGGCGCGGCGCTTCCTGATTCGCTCCTCGAGCGTGGAGCGGTTCCTCTTAACACAAACTCATTCGTTGGTTTCCATTTTGGAGGAGGAGTTGGTTGTTGGCCGTGGTTGTTGCTCTTGACGCTGCCTTGACTTCAAGTCTTCCGCGTAGCGCATCCCGTCCTTTGACTCCGCTGCCTTAGCTAGTTGTCGAGCGAGGCGTTGACGACGTCTTTGGAGTGCCCTCTTTGACGGAGCTGGAGTGGTTTCATCAATTGCCTTTGTGGCGGGAGGGAGAGCCGGATCTACAGCCTCGACCACACTGAATGACGCGGGGACGTTGTGTGGTGCGAGTGTTGCAGCAGCGGGATCTTGGATTGAGGAGTTGGAGATCCTGCGAGCCCTTCGGGGAGATGGAGTCTTCCCGCGCCTGTTGGGAGAGGCAGATCTGGAGGAGGAGGAAGAGAGGTACTCTTCGAACTTCTGCTGATCGAACTCGTATTCGATCTCTTCATTCACCCGGATCTTGAAGGCCGGTTGCGTCACGACGATCTCGGCAGCGAGATCGGCGGCTCCCACTGTGGTCGCCAGCTTGTTTTCGGGAAAAGTTGCTGTTTTCATTGCTTTGAGATCTGTTACAACTTCAGTCGTTACAACAAAATTAAATGAAACAAAGATTACAACTTTATCGAAAATAAACACGAGATCCCGTTTTGGTGCGGTCTCGCTTGCGTGGGTCTTTAGCCTGTGACGGGGACGTAGATATCCGTGGACTACCGGTTGATCAGATCCGTTCCGGAAGAATCCGGCAGAGTTTCGTCTATCCGCGAAGGGATATAGAAACAGAACTTCGTCGATCCACGTGAGATCTAGAAGTTTTAAAGCGTATGTCTCGGCTAAAACGAGACACTAGCTCTTCTTAGTATCACCGCTAAGGGGTAACACTAAGGGAAAAAAGAGAAGATGAATGAAGAAGAAGACTCCTTTGCTGTAGAAGGCACGACCACTCCTCGCTCCAGCAGGGCTTCGCCGCTTCAAAATTCAGATCTTGCTCTAAGCCAAAAATCAAGAGAGGAGCCAAGCCAAGAGCAAAATCAGGAGCCCTTGTAAATGGAGGCCTTAGGGGCCTATTTATAGGTAAACAAGAGGGGGAGGGCTAAAAAGTTGAGGACACCCTCTTGGGGTGTCTTGGTTTTGCCAAGACACCCCTCGGGTGTTTCGACCTTGCCGGGATACCCCTGGGTGCCTCAGTTCAGTCCGAGGCTCTGCCGTTGTTCCGCCGTTGATTCGCCGTTGACCTGTCGTTGACTTTTCGTCCCAACTCGGATTTGATTGATTTCGGATGCGTTGGAATTCTGACGAAGAGCCCTGTAGATCCCTATGGTTGGATTATCAGTGGGGCGAACGGGACACGACGGGCGCTGCTCCTTTTGTAGTGATCACGGGGTTTTCGGTCAGTCCGTATTCCCGTTGTTCTGTGATTCTGTCGGCTCACATAGTTCGTCGGTTCACTTCAGGCGCTCACCGACGTCAATGGAACTCTTATGAACCGGGTAGTGACGTTCATCGTTATTCGTTAACACTGAGCTGTTTGCGGGGACCTATCGGCAATTTTCGATGCCTACATCCTCGGCATGCTTCAAGGCCTCCTTCAATCTAGCCACTTCCTCACGGCTCGAGTCCAAAGAGCTGAGTAACTCAGCTCTATCTGTATCCTTCCTCGCCACGGTAGCCATCAGCTGCGTAATGGAGCTCTCATGTGACTGAAGCTCGCATCCGATAGAAGATCTCAGGTCGCGCCACTGTGCCAGCCTATGCTCCAGCTGAGAGGACACGAAGGAAGAAGCCCCGTTAGCCTCCAATTCCTCCAACTCCCGGATCTCCGACTCTAGAACAGTAAAATCGGCAGTTAAGGAGTCGGCCAGCTCTGGATACCCTTCTTCTCTGATCATCATCATGTAGCGAGAGAAGGAACGCCTGAACTGATCGAAACGATATCCTCGATGAAGAAGTTTCTCGATCATACCGTTAAAAAAGACGGTAAAAAGGGCGAGGTCGGTACGAAAAATGTCTCTGTCAGGATCGGTATCGGCCAAGAGGGTGCGGACACACTCATATAGAGAGGATCGAGATCCTACAAACAATAGTGTGGAAAGCTAAGAGATTATCGAGTACGATAAGGAAATTTAAAGGGAAAAGTCTGAGTATACCTATGCCAACGGAGATCCCCTCGGGCTGAGGTCCGACAGGCTCCGAGATAACGGCAGGAGTAGTCATGGAGGGCATATCGACCCCGGTAGGCAAATCGGTCATACCTCTCGGCTGCGGCGGGGAGACACCACTCTCATGCAAACTATCGGTCCCAGAAACTGTAGTGGCATCAAGCACAACGGCTAGTCCTATAGTTACACTTCTTTATTAGTCAAAATGGAAATTTAGACAAATAAGGAAAATCGGGACGAGAAGATCGTATGCATACCGGCAACCCCATCATCCTCAGATACACCGGGAATGCCAAGAGTCATAAAGGTATCGGTCCAAGTGGCTGGTCCTATGATTGCATTCATCTATTAGTCAAAAGAAATCAAATAAATGAAAAGCAGTGCGACATCCAAGATTGTCTGCATACCTGTGAGTCCGTCACTCCGAGGTAAGCTAGATGTACTGGGAATCGCTACTGAATCAGTCCCAATGGCGGGTACTGTAATATTAAATCCTTCATTAGTTAGATAAAAGATGAAAGAATGAATGAAGGGAATCAGATATATACCTGTGAATGAATCACTCCCAAAGAGTGGTCTCACGGTCCCTCTGGAAGTTTGTTCGGCCAGCATGTCGGCTAATAATTCAGCGTCGGGTTTCGAGAAACTTGGTGCAGGAGCACACCCCTGTTCCTCGAAACCTACACCATGAAAGGCTCTGTCCTTTGCTGGCTTTTCCATCGCGACATCTGCAAGACAACCGAAGTATTGGAAAGATGCATAAGAAAATAAGGAAGAAGGGAAAGCTCAGAAATACCTGCAGCATGAATAGAAGATTCTCTTTCCCCAATATCCACGCTTGGATTCGTCAAATACTCTGAAGGAAAGCAAAGCGCAAAGTAATCATGAATTCCTTAACTATCACAAATACTGTTGAGGAGGGTATCATCGGATGTAGATATACCTGAATATGGAACGGTGGACCCAACACTATTCTCCTGCTCAAGATCAATGTTTAGATCGATACCCAGGGAACCGTCATGAAAGGCGTCGCACATCTGCTGCACGAAGCAATCCATATTATCAGATCCAGGGAATACCGGATCCGGTGGAAGTTCGCCCTCTTCAAAAAAACCTGGAACATAAAACATGATTATGAATCCCAAAAGGTAAATCACCTTAAAGCAATAAAAGTGTATACAACAAGATGTTACCCTCCTCCCCATCGGCAATGCCGCCTAAATCCACTCCATAAGGACGCTGGCCGACGGGTGGTTTGTGAGCGATCTTCTTCCGTTTCGAGGTACCAGCCCTTCTAGAACCAACAGGTCGGTCACGCATGGACTTGCCACACGTCTCAACATGCGTGGAAGATCGATCGTCGGGCCCTGATTCCGTATAACGAGAGGCGAGCGACTCGTGATCGTC
Organism: Asparagus kiusianus; assembly: GCA_022839385.1. Taxonomy (NCBI): domain Eukaryota; kingdom Viridiplantae; phylum Streptophyta; class Magnoliopsida; order Asparagales; family Asparagaceae; genus Asparagus; species Asparagus kiusianus. The sequence goes on along the minus strand of BQKN01061180.1, from coordinate 27,709 downwards.
AACGGTCCTACCTAAAGTGATAATGGTCATTTCATTACACTAACAAGATCTTTCGTTGATATCAATTGGAGTTGAGAAAGAAAATCAAAGAGCATGACAAACCTGCATCAAGTTCTTCTTAGTCGGTAGCTATATCCACATATTCCTCCTCGGAAGTCTCGTCGTCATCGTCTGTAGAAAGGAGCTCTTCATCATCTTTGCTTGAGAGAGGAGGTTTGACAGACTTCTTCTTCTGTTTCTGAGCAAGCTTGGCTTTACGAGCAGCCATCATAGCAGCCTGAACCGAGTGTTCGGATTGTAACTCTAAAAGACTCCTCACACCTACGGATTCATGGGCGGAAAGGAACCACTTGCAGCTGAGGAAAGTGATCAACGGCTTGCGCCTATAGGAAGGAAGAGCAAAATGGGCTCCAGTGCAGCCCACCATAGTCCACAGTCATGCTCGTACGCCATCAATAAGCCCTCCCTCAACCTTCAAACCACGGCTTGGATTCCCAAC
>BQKN01061180.1:1231-17210 GCA_022839385.1 Asparagus kiusianus | reverse complement strand
CGTGATGCACTGTTCATGAACAGTGCATCACGGGACAGGGAGGCGACACCTCACCTGTCCCACTCAGGGTCCCCAATTTTGGGGTCCCTAAGATATTTTTCATTCAAAATTTGTGGCATTCTCTTCCATAAAGCGTAAATATAGAGTTCGGCACATGCGTTGCGCGTGCCCTCTTCACTAATTTTTTAAATACCACCCAAATATTGTAACTTCGGATTTCATTACCACCAAACGGTGTTGAAGTATTAAATGTCTAAAGTGGTGATTTACAAAGCTAAACGTCCCCAGTTAGAATTATCCGCGCAAAATCACTGCTATATAGATGTCACCCATGAAGTACAAGATTTTTGTAGAAAATCCATAGTTTCAGTTCTGTAAGGCATTTCTTCTCCTATGCATACCTCACAGACCGAGTCACCTTCGAAAATTACTATTGAGTATGGCCGAGGCAAAGATCTTTTTTTGTTGTTATGTCCTGCTCTATCTTTAGGGTATAGCTTACAGAATTATTTTCCGTCGAAGGCAACGGTGACCCGTGTTTGAGTTTTTGTAAACAATGCTGCACGTAGCATCTGGACCTCGCATCGCATCATTAGAGATTCAGTCTCGCTAATTTGAACCTTGCGTTCACAACTTGTACTTCTACCTCCCCATTTTTTATAACTGACCTACCTCGTCAACTTTCATTTGGATCTAGACGTACGCAATCCTTCATATTCTTTTGAGTAAATTGCTAGCACTACATGGATGTATCCGCTTATACACGCATCTGAAACATAGACTTCATCATTTCTTCAACCTGACTGACTTACATTTGTCGAAAATTATATTGCTTCGTTAAAGGAACCTTAGAGAAAAATGCTTACAGATAGAAATATGGGGAAGAAACTCTAATAAGAGCTCACCTGTTTCTCAGAAACAGACTGGCAATGTCGAGTTCCTTCCATTAAGCATTTGTCGCAGAAGTTTTTGTCATCAAGTTAGCATATAAAACTTCAATACAAGATTAGCAAGCATGCTGAAATTCTAGTGCCCCTCAGGTTGCCTGAACTTATACTGATGTCGTCTCTCTCTCTCTCTCTCTCTCTCTCTCTCTCTCTCTCTAGACTGCGGAGAGGCAAGACAAAGAAACCTCAACGAGGCGACCGTGGTAAACAACCAAAGTCCATAACATGTGGCCTGCTACAATATGAAGTTTTTTAAGTAAATAAACAGCAGAGTACTATGCAGCTTGTCAATGATAGACGCTAGCTGCTGACTGGAGGTCTAAATACTGAATTTAAGGCATCTCTAACATGTACTGTTTTTGAGATTTATCCACTAGATAATTCTTATGAGAACACAGAACTGAAAGGATGATGAGTTCTTTTCCTATTGAAATGAAGTAGCACATCCTTTTCCAAACTGTAAATTACCGAATATGCAGATAAAATTGCAAATGAAGTACAAGAACCCAGCTTACCGTTTCCTATTAGTAGAAGCTGTAACTGATGAAGATCAATCGTTGCTCATGTAAGAAAGACGTATGGGTAGTGGTTATGCTCAGTAAGTCAGACTGCAACTGGTCGCTCTATAATGACAGCACACAAGTTGAATAAGATACTAAATATCCTATTATAATGGGACTGCGCTGGAATGCTGTTGAACTCAGCTTAGCTCAATGAAGTAATATACATTAAGGGAGTCGTTGCATTCTTCAATCTCTCTCAACAACAAGGCTCTGTTACTAGAAATCGGACATCATCTGATTCTATTCTTGAACAGAAATTTCACATCACCTGGGTCAAGAGGAAATTTGTTGCATTCTTCAATCTCTCTCAACAACTAGGCTCTGTTACTAGAAATCGGACAACATCATCTGATTCTATTCTTGAATGTAAATTTCACATCACCTGGGTCAGAGGAAATCCTTCTTGCTGTGATCTTCAAGAGAGCACCATCACTGAGGAGGCGCTGAACAACTCTTGCTATATTTTTAGTGTCATCAATCCCGAGATGGTGACTACCAAATACTGGAATCTCTAGTTCTCTCATCATTGTCATCATCCCTGTTGCCTGTCAAGCATCAAAAGAGCCTTTAAATGGCGCACATAATTCCAGTTTTAACTCCATTACCACCATCAATAAAAGAACATTTCTCGCATTATGAATGTAGCAGACCTTTTTAGCTTACCCTTCTATTGTAAAAATTCAGGTAAATGTCCTTCAGATTGATCCACTCCATGAAGTATGGAGGAATCTTCATTTTGGAAACTTTGCATTGTTGAGGGATCTTCGTCTTTATATCCCAATTACCACTGTTATCAAGAGAAGTGAGATATTTGTGCACTACGACCACAAATAACAATTGAAACAATGGAAAAATAAAAGAAAACAAAAATATCCTAAAATCTGATGGCCCTTGAGAACCAGAATCACTAGATACACAAGAAGGTGACTGACATGACTTGGTAGAGAACAATCTTATGTAACTTAAATAGTAAAACACACTGAAGAAACCTTTTCCTCTGGCCTTTTTAACAGTTAGGTGATAGGCTAGCAGATACAGATCCTCAAAACCAACCACCACTGTTTACTTATCTACTTCCGATTCTTCATTCAATTACCTAGGAAATTAAATACTCTTATGATTATAGGAAAAAGATAGCTGAAAGGAAAGAAGTTTTATACATCAAATCCTCCTGAGACTTTTTAACAATGTTTTAAATATCGGCCGACATGTCCGACATGTCGGTTTGAGGGCTTGACCGACACGACATTGACGTTTTCAACTCGTATGTCGTTTTTCAGGGTCAAATCGGAAATATCAGGGTCATATCGGGCATATCGGCCTATTTTTTAGCTTTGAAAAATCGGCTGATATGGTACTTTTTTTAAGATCTGTTTTTTGTTATCGGGTTTGGGTTTAGTGATAAATACTCAAACCCGTTTGACCCGTTCTCATGTTTAAGAGTTTCTTATGAACCCGATAGAAAGAATTTATGAACCCAAATCCATATATTTACTTTTTTTATATGTTTAGTCTATATAATTTATAAAGTATGCTTATATTGAATTTATGAATGCTTAGATTACATTTAGGACATGATATTATACATATGCATACTACCCGATATGACAATCCGATATTTAGTCAATGTCCCCCGATATATCCCCGATTTCCGCTATCTGACATGGATTTCAGCCATCCGACATGAACCCGACATCCGACATTTAAAACCTTGCTTTTTAAAGGTAAATTTCTAAGAGACGGAATCCATAAATACGCAGAAATAGGGGAGACAGGAAGCTTGCTTTTTAAAGGTAAATTTCTAAGAGACGGAATCCATAAATACGCAGAAATAGGGGAGACAGGAAGCTGGGCATAGTGAAGTAGGCCAGAATGATACTGATGCATAAATACATGAAAAAACAAGTTACCTTTTAATGCTAAATCTTTATGGAGTAATAGTTCCAGTTTCTATTATTACGGCTGTTTAGTGATTTAGGACTTGTTAAAAATCAATTCCAGTAGGTAAAAGGTCATACTTAATAAGAGTTCATTGTGAAGCTTGGAGGAATGCTTTATTAATCAGCATAGTAGCTAAAGAATCATGTAACCTGATCTACAAGAAATGACTTATTTTATGAATGAAGATTATGGTCTTTGCATGTTCCTCAATAGTACTTCTAAATTCCTCCCAGTTCTTCTCACTTTCTTAACTGTGTTGCTATCAAGCATCATACAGTTGTCAAGAAATGAAATTAAGTTCTCGCATTAGATTATCTTTAAGTATTATACCAGAACCCATTTCAAGATTAATAACAAAAATACATTATACTTCGTTATTTTTTCAAGTTGGGCCCCCATAATCGGGCATCTACTACTTTGGACATAAATCCTTGCATGCCCCTATCAGATAAGTTTGCGATACTGATAAGCAGACACTCGGACATGCATCTGTGACATTGAAGAGACCTATAATAAAATGTTAGAAACTTATTACCATTAATTTGTAATCAGCAAATAAAGCATCTAGTGGAACTGCACCATTGATCATACTTGCACTGTGAAATACTTTCTAAAATGACAATTTTGACTTCTTTGGCAGATGTTGCAGAGAAGCTTAACTTGATGATACGAAATAGTGGGTTAAAATATGTCATTTAGAAAATGATCCCATTGCTAATCAGTAGTTGTAAGACATAATTAAACTGGTTCGAACCTTATCCAAGCATTGTCAAACGTAGTTACTCACAGTTGAAACCTTACCGAAATCACTGCAAACCTAAATCTACCCAGATCATCCACTGTGGTTAGATAGCTTCTAACAGGTTAATATGGAGAAGGTCATTAACAGGGAGAACAATGGTAGTTAACAGCAGTGTTTTAAATATCAGCCGACATGTCGGACATGTCGGCCGATATTGCGGTTTGAGTGGGCCAGCGACACGAATCGGGACAAATAAAGTCGGATGGCGTTTTTCGGCTAAAAATCGGATATATCGGCTAAAAATTGGATATTTCGGCCGATATTTCACTTTGCAAAAATCAGCCGATTTTTATGAATATCGGTTCATGATATTGGGTTTGGTTTGATTCATTGGGCTCAGTTCGAACCCGATAATAGACCCGATCAAATACAAAAAGGAGAAAACCCTAGGGCTCAGTTCGAAACTTCGAACCCAGCAGCCTTCTCTTGTCTTCGTCGTTGTTGAAAAAACCCTAGGGTTCTCTCGTCTTCGTCGTTGAAAACCGAGCAAAGTCAAGCCGCCTTCTCGTCTTCGTCTTCGTCGTTGACAAACGAACCCAGCACCATCGAAGCAGCTTGAAGCTTTCTCGTCTTCGTCGACTTTGAGCCGCCTTGACTTCGTCCTTGAAAGCCTTCTCGTCTTCGTCCTTGAAAGCCGCCTTTTCGAAGAACCTTCTCGTCTTCGTCATTGAAATCTGAAGCCGAAGCCATCGAAACCGAAGCCATCGAACCTTCTCGTCTTCATCGTCGCCGGCTTCAAACGTCACAGGTAAGCCTCCGGTTCCCTTTTTTCAGAATCGCACATGTTCTCTCTCTCTATTCATATTTTTTTACATTAACTGCTAAGGTTCTTTCTTCACAAATATGTTTACATTTTTTAAACATTTTTTCAGACTTTAATAAAAGGGATTATTTCCTGCTGTTGACTGTTAAGTTGCTGACTGCTAAGTAAAAGGAATTTTTTTTTCATGTCCCCCGATATAATTATCAAGTATGTGATATTAACCTATCCGATATGACAATCCGATATTTTTTTCATGTCCCCCGATATATCCCCGATTTCCGCTATCCGACATGAATTTTGACCGACCGACATGAACCCGACATCCGATATTTAAAACATTGGTTAACAGGCAGAAGAATGCGTAAAGAATCAAACCAGAGAAATAGTATAGCAACACACACAAACATAGACACACTCACACACACATATATATACACACACTATATATATACACACATGCACTTAAACAGAAAAGTAAGAGACACATTAAATGTATGGATTTCAACAACCAAAGCAACATCCACACCAAGTATGTCTATGGTGATGTCATCTTTTCACAAGCAGACTTTCAAATGTAGATGCAGTTGGGTGATTATACAAAATAAATCTGCAGCATATTCTAGGTTTAGTATCAATGGCCAAAAAAGAAAAATTGTCTGAATTATATCTTTAATCTCACATTTAAAAACTCATGGGGACTCAGGAAAAATAGAACAAATGAATGTGAAGCTGCATGCAACTAGCAGATTTTTGACTTCAAATCCATTAGTTAAAGATAACCTCAGATGCCTTTGCATACGAGACAAATCACAAAAAAGATCAAGTTTCACGAAGGATGTGTAACGTTAGTGATATTAGATCTATTTTTAATAAGAATTAACTAACCAAGTTACAAACGCAGCTCCATGTAGGGGGCCTTCAGATTCTTTCTTCCACAAATGATGATTGCTCACCCATGTCTCAAACTCCTTGATTACATCTTTGAATGGGATAGCTGTATCATGCCATACTCTGTATGCCACATGAGCCATTTATGTTTGAAAACATAAATAAGAATATAAACTAATATAAAAAATTCCACTAGCTAACAAAGAATTAAATATTTAAACTAGACTGATATTAAAGAGATCAATGAAGAATGAAAGTTTCCATACATTCAACCACCAAAAGTAACTGGAAGGTTGCTTCATTGCTCCAATGTGGCTAAATATCAAGTAAAATAAAAAGTTATCAATAAAATAAGGGTAACTTTCACTTAACCCCCTGAACTTTGGGAAGTGTTGCACATAAACCCCTAAACGCTGTTTATTTCACTTAACCCCCATGAACTTGTCTCACTTAACTCCCCTAAAATAACAGTCAACTTTGACAGGGCACTTGTAAAGCACATGACGGGAAATGACCAGAATGCCCCTCATTCTCTTAAAAATGTTATTTCATTTAAACTCTCATTAACCCCAAATTATCTTGCCTTCTTTGTTCTTTCCTCCACTCAAGAGAACCCATATCTTCTTCCTCCACTCAAGAGGCGATATTGTAGCTTTTCTCCTTGCATATCGCTAGGGTATTATGGAAGTTACTAAGGCAAGTGCCTACTGGCACCTCAAAAATGTCAACTTAAAAATGTCACCTTGGCACCTCACAAGCTCAGGTGCTCACCCAAGGCTTGTGCAATAAGGCCCAAAAGGTGACTGCATCTATATTGACTTTTCTCGGGTGCAAAAGGTGTTCAATAAAGTAAAAAAAAATTTAAAAGTTTTATGTTTCTTTTCTCTTGATTGACTTTCTATTATTTTTGTTGTAATGTAGTTTATCACCTATATCATTTTGGGGACATGTCATAATTTGAAACTTCAAACTATGCCCTTTAATTATCTATGTCGGTAGTTACTAGTTATTATTACTATTCTGTCAACTACTACTTTAGTTAGGTGTTTTATGACTAGTTACTATAATTTGTGACTTTAAAAATTCAGCTGTTTAATTTGTTCACTTGCAATTTATTTATACTGTGTTTATTTGCATATTATTTAGAAAACGTTTCTGAATTTTTTTTGAATATTTAACACCTTGATATACTCAAGTGATCACCCTTTTTGGCCTCTCGCCTCAGGCAACAAGGACATTATCACATTGCCCTCACATTTTTCTTTTAGAACACGGCCCAATTCACAAGATAAGTTAACCTACATATATATAGATATTCACTGTTTTAAAAAACCTCCGCCTAGTCCGCTTAGGCGTACGCCTAGACCTAGGCGGTACCTAGGCCGCCTAACTAGCGCCTAACGTCTAGGCGGTATTTAGGTTGCTCACCTATATTTTACAAGCGTTTAGGGGAGCATTGTCTGCTTATGTGGATTGTACCCTGTAGGCCTTGATTGTGATTTTATATGTCGTAGCCTACACGTCCTCCAAAGTCCATTAACCTCCAAATATGAACACCTCCACTACCTCCTTCGACCTTCAGCAAAACCTCATCGACCACCACTTAAATGAAGAAAGAAAAAAAAATACCTAGAAACCGCTTAGGCGGCCGCCTAGGCGACTAAGCGCTGGGCGCCATGTCCGATGCCTAGAAGCGTTCAGCGTTTAATGTAACATTGTAGATATTTGTAATAAGCATTGTTTTATATTTCCAAAAATGTAGTCGATATATTAGCTGATATATCCTTTAACAAGGCTTGCTACAAAATGATATTTTCTCAATATCCTTTTAACACTTTTTAGCAATTTTTGGGCGATATATATCCGCAACATGGATATCAACTGATAAGTTCATTGATATGTCTTTATATGGCTTCTTACAAAACAATCTGCCGCCTTTGGCAATTTTTGAGCGATATATCACATGTTTCCCAATAAGCATAAATTTCCTTATATAGCAGCGACTAAGGGACATCTATAAATTTTAAAGCACCTAAAAGGCATAATGCTAGAAAAAATCCCTATAAAAGACCCTAACATTTTGATTTATTACGTAATGCTTAATAAAAGTATCTTAATGAATAATAAAATTATATTAAAAATCCTTATATCATAAGTAGATGATTAAGGGATTTTATTTCAGCTCTTTAATGTAAAATATATATGCACAACACTACCATAAAAATCAATAATTATAGAAGAATTGTACGTGCACGATGCACTTGACAGAAAAAAAGGGTAAAGTACTATATATGTCTTCTTACGTAGTCAATAATGATAAGATATTCTCACTACAAAAATTATATATTAGATTGATGTAACGAACCAATTGTCATAAATAAGGGCGCATATATTAAAATATACTTCTCATTCACGTTAAATCTTCAATAATCTAAAAGAATTTACATGTTATCTGTTATATTTACTAAAGAGTAAAATTATTCTTAAAACTTATATCATAGTTTACTAAATAATCTTATAATTGTTTTGTTTTTAATAAATTTTTATTTTATTTGTATTTTACTTCAAGTAATTTTACATAATTTTAATAGTGTAAATATCAAAATTATGATTTTGATTCTTGGTACATATTTTTTATTCGTATAATATTTACTGCGAAACGATACTCTTGTATATTGTAATAGGTCACCGCCTAAATGATACATCTAAGTGTACTTATTTAGTCAAATCGTGGTGAAAATAGATAATGCTATACTCACCAGAAAATGCAACTAAATTTCATATTTCAAAAAGTAGACTCAAGGTAAGAACATAGATAAGAGTCCATATAACATAAAAGGTGTTGCCACTTTAAACTAGAATTCCCGTGTTACCCTCATACTTTTGTTATTCTTTCACAAATATAGGAAACTTCTTGGAACTTTGCTATTCCTTCAGTCATTTTTTGCCCTCACTATACTCTTTATAAATAGTATGTAACAAGATTTTCTGGACACCTACAAATCAAGGTAGAAAATATCGGTCTATATATCGCTATATCAGCCAATATATCAAGGTTCACAACAGCTCGCAATGCTATTTACGGGTTTATATCATTTTTTAATTTTTAGAACTTTTTTTCGATATATCGGCTGATATCCGATAAACCTAATATCCGCAATACAAGCTGCTATTAGGTTTTTTGTTTAGGTCTTCTCTATTTGGGTTTAGTTTGGGGTCTCCAACCCGACCCAAATACTAAATAAAACTTTCCATTTGCTTTAGAAATCACAGCTGATCTCAAAAAAAATTCTACCACTTACACTTTCGACACTCATCGCTCTCACTTTTTTGGCGCTCCTTTGTCTTGCTTTCTGCCGGCAAGCTCCCCCTCTCTTCACTCACTTAGTCTCTCTCAGAAATTATTGTACAATTTCTTATACTCAAAAATTAGTAAATATGTGTTGATAACATATTAGAATATTCAATTACGTGTGAACATCCAATATGACACCATGTTATTTACTACATATCCCTAATATATCCCTGATTTTCACAATCCAATATGAATTTTGGTCATCAAATATTTACACGAAATACGATATTTAAAACAATGCTAACAATAGTAGCTGATCACTCCCAAGGCTCGAAATGGTAGAAACAAATATAGCTTGCTGCACAACCTTTTCTAGATAACCAAGAATCCATAGAATCAAGAATTGTATCCACTAAAGGTTAAAATTTTGATATCAAAAGTTTCTTCACTAAACTACAAAAGCAAATATGATTTTCAAGGTCACAACATATAAACAGCACAAGGGAGAAAGATTAGCATATAAATGAAACTTCTAATAAATTCAGCTAGTCATATAAAGATACTAAATTAACAAGGTCATAGCAACTTAGTTGTCCAGAAAAAATAACACATTTGGGAGAAAATTGGGTAATGAACACATACCTATCAATTCCAAATTTTCCATATTTCCCTTTAATATACTCATTTATTCTTTGCTGACCCATTTCAGTTGGTCTCACAAACCTATAACAAAAATAAAAGCAAATGATAACAATAATTGCATTAGTAAATAAAACAAAGGTAAAGCAATCATCACAAATCTCCGTGGTCAGACATAAGAATAGCCTACCTATATAACATTTGCATTGCGTTAAAAAAACTAAAATTGTAATTAATAGAATTAATCAATTAAAACACCTGAGGATAGCAAGTCTTAGAAGAGCAGCCGAAGGGCTCATGCAAGAACAGTCCAGAAGAACAGAAAAAGATGAAAGATCCTCGAACCCACGCATTATTGTTTAATGCACAATGACGGTGCAGTTTAGCCACTATGATCGCCTAGAAAAAGGGAAGAACAGAAGGAAGAAAGAGGACCTTCTTAATCAAATAAATTAACTAATCTACAAATAGTTAAAATATGAAAATTTGGCATCCATAAGCCTGCCTTGGAGATGTGATATATAAAGTTAAAAAGACATCCACTGCCTCTATTACACCATTAGTTGCTGCCCTACCTCAAAGTTTACATAACAAAGCCATGGGAATTATGTTGCGTATTCCTACTACTAGCTATATCAAATAAAGTAGGTAGGTATAATCTTACTGATTTATAGTTTCACACACTTAAATTTGATTTAGACTGATGAGTTTGGGTTGGTTTTTCAAGAGGGGAGGGGAAGGGCGTGGATGGTTACAATGCTAACCATTCAAATATTATGTGGTCACAATTTTTAATAAGGACAGGGGAAAGAGGCTAAAAAGTAGCAATTTACCAAATACGTAGGCCTAAAAAAATTTGTAGAAATATAAAATTTTAGGCACTAAATTATGTACCTTGTCAGTCAGACTACCACATACCGTGTCCCATAGCAAGGGTAAGTTGATTTTAGCATAAGTTCTCCCTTCTATAATCTATTAGTATTACTAATAGACAATCCTGAACCTCTATTCTATCATCAAATCTGTCTAAAATGCCTTTCCACCATATAGTGAAACTATAATAAAAGTAGGCATGAATCATAGACTAAATATATAAATACGAATGAACAATATTCTAAAATGCAGATTAAGCGGCTGCTTATATGCAGGTTGGAACTGCTCCAATTAGGGAAAAAATGCCTCATTAGACAATCATCCGCATAATAGAGTGCTTTTTTAGTAAGCGCCTAAATAAATTTTTCCATGCGAGTGCTTATTTTTCAAATCCTTTCTGAGTTAAACCCGTTTACCCCAAACCCGACCTGACTATTAAAGTAAAAGGAACCCTAATCCTATAGATTTCCTAAAGTTCCGCTACTCCTCTCTATATTATCACTCTTGTTCGAATGCAGTGGCTTCGAAAAATATCTCCGGCTTGTGTCAATGCTTGCTCGACCTTCCGCCGCTCGCGAAAACTCACCAGACGATCGTACAACCTTTGACACTCTCCCTACAAGCTCTCTGATGATCCCCTCAAAGCTATCTGATGTTCCCTTCAAAGCTCTCCGGAAAAATAGACTACTCGAATCTTCTAAGCATATTTTCAAATTTTTAGGAATTTTATATATTTCAAAAAATGATGAATAATAAATACATATTAAAGATTGAAAAACTTATGATTCCGCATAATTTGATTAATCGACATATAACTTGATTAATCATGAAGCACCCCTAAACGTCTCTCATCTTAGAAAATCATAATACGCAGTGTTCCAAATAATCTCGATCTGACTTTAGTCATATATGCAAATGCATATCTATACTACTCTTCACTACAAAGTAAAAGCCCCAATATATTTTTACCACCAAAATAGCATTATCAAATCCACTATGCTTGAGCTCTAGATTCTATTAGACCCTAGGAAAACTTACTATTATTAGTACATCAGTGGTACCGATCAAAAGTATGGTTATCTATCATATAGCCTGCCTACGATGTGCCTGATAAATATTGTCTGATGCAGATTACACAATGAATCCCTACTTTATGACTCTTAAGATTTAGCAGGCTACACAAGTGCAGAAGGGAGGAGCTTTTCTAGTGGCAAGGCAAATATAGCAAGACTAGAGTTAGGTGTTACAAAATAAAGTATCTATAACTTTGTACATGCATGCCACATTTCAAAACATAAATTAATTCTCAAAAAAAATCAACATTATGAACTGCAAGACGAAGAACAAATTCTCATGGTTAAAAATGAAAAAACAATTCTATCACTGACTAGAAAATATTTAAAAAGTAAGGGTACCTGTGAAATGAATCAACAAATTCCATTGTCCTGCAGTCAATCATCACAATGGGAAATTCAAGGATTTCAACTTTTCCCTCCAAATCAAGGACTAAAATGTAATCTAAATCTTGACTCTTCAAGTTACTGACATCAGAATCATTCGCTTGAAGGTCTGATAAATAACTGTGATTGAATTTCTCAAGGTGTACTTCATCATCCATCTAAAGATAAAATATAATAACAGTCAACGAAAAAGTATATTTTACAAAATAATATAACCCACATTTAATCAGTACAAAGAAAGACAGGATTTGTTCCCACAGAATATTGCATGATTTATTGGACAGCAATGATCACAAGGCATGTGTTTAGACATTCATTCATTTAAGATAGAAATAGCCAAATGAATAAAATACATTCGGGGGACAAAACGCATTCAAGTATATCATTCAAGCCCTCGACAACTATATTAAAGGCTAAGAATTGATGATTACCAACTGTTGAACTAAAGAAATCTTGGAATGGTCTCATTAATAAGAGTTTAAACAGCTGCTATGTACCTCTCACGCCTATTTTCACCTTTTGTAAGCACTTCATATCACCTCCTAGCATAATAATACAGAGCTCCATCAACACGTATGAAATGATAAGTTTTATTCAATACCAATATGGGCAGCAATTACAAACTCAATAGATCCTTCACCAATAGCAAAGAGAAACCATTACTAACAGACGCCTACAAAAGACTTTCTCAACAAAAATCATAGTAAGGATATACATATTCTTCTCAACCCATAGACTCAAAACAAAAAAAGAAATCACCGATAAACTTCTAAACACGTATAGATGGCCAAATCCGAAATAGCTCATTATGCTCTGTTTGATCACGAAAGTTGAATGAATGCAGAAGTTAAAACACCACTTTCTATTGCTCAAAGAGTGCTCCATGGTAATTGCTTTGCTAAGCTATATTTTCCAATAGAATTTGATATGCCCCAAAATTTCCTCCATGTTAGGCCTTAAGCCTCTAAAAAGCAAATAGTTTCTAGCTCTTTGAATATAGTACATGCAAGCAACAAGAATAGACCTATTGAAGTTCGCAATCATCCCTTTACCTCCCCCACTTCTTAGTATCCAAGGAATTAGCGTATCCCACCTCCAAGGAGTATAACGAACCCGTATGAATTCAGAGATATATGTCCACAATTTCCTGCTGAAAACACATTCAAAGAATAATTGTATAGTTTCTTCAGCCTGTTCACAGAGAGGGCAAAAGGATTTTGTCCCGTCCATGTTTGTTGAGAGATACTCTAGTAAGAAGCTTATTATGACAAGCTAAGCAAAAAATATAAGAGTGCTTAGGTAGTTTTATTCTACTAAAAAGTAACTTCCTCCATGGAACCTTTTGAGAGGAAACAAGTTTTATAAGCCCCTTTGGAGATAAAAGAGAACCAGAGGCAACCACAAGATTGCAAATTTTTCTTAAACATTTTTCTGAAACCCCAAGAATGAGTCTTTTTAATGGGAATCCCCCAAAGACTATTATTTTTTACATAAACTTCACTTATCCATTTCACCCACAGGTTATCCTCTTTAAGTACTATAGACCATAAGTGTTTAAACATCATTACTTTATTTGAAATGGTAGCATCATGAAAACCCAAACCACCATGAGCTTTTTATAAATAGAGCATTGTTTTAAAGGCGATGAGCCTTAGCGCCTTTGTCGCTCAAGCGAGGCAATCTTATAACTTTGCACCTCGCATATTGTCAGGTGATGAAGGTTACTAAGGCGAACGCCCTTTGGTGCCTAAAGACCTTGTGCCTCATGACCTCACCTTGACGCCTAAGACATGTGAGGCGTGAGGTGCTTGTCTCTAGTTTAAAATTTTGAAGGTAGAAAAGATGTCATATAAAGTAAAGTTTATTTTGTTATTGAATTTTTGTGTCTCTCTTTTCTTGGTTTATTTTTTGCTATTTTATTGTAATGTACTATACCACTTCTACCATTTTGAGGACATACCACAATTTGCACCTTTAAGTTCAAAATTTGTTGCTTAATTATTTGTGTTAACAGTTATTAGCTAATATTACTATTCAGTATTTGTTACTACTTCATTTAGGTGGTTTATGACTTATTAGATTAGTGACTTCGACAATATGACTGTAATTAATTTGTCTTATTGTTATTTATTGGTATTTGCATATTATTTATAATGTTTATGATATTTTTGGAATATTCATCGCCTTGGTTCACTCATGTGATCGTATTTTTTGCCACCTCTCGCATTATGTGACATAGGAGACCTCGCCTTTTGCTTTTAAAACACTGAAACCGAGTGTCTTCCATGCCACCAGAGGAACTTTGCACTTGTTATCATCACTAGCGTGAAGAAACTTCCTACAGATTGCTTCAACTTGATTTATCACATTCCTGGGCTATGTATACCTTTTGAGAACAATAGTTAAAATTAAATACTGTCTATGAAATCATGCGAGAAAATATTATTGCATACAACAACCTCAACCAAATATACTTACTTCCACAAAAACTCCATACATTAATAAAAACATATTTAGTTCAGTATCATATAAATAATATATTGGAAAGCTTTTTATAGAGATGAGAATATGATATTACATGTGCCTTTATGCAAGTAAATAATACTTCCCTTCCAAAAGATCGCCCAGTTCCTATATAACCTATCACTAAAATTCCCCAAGAAAGGAATAGTGCTAAGCGGAGCGAAAAGGGTTTCCAACGAAAACTATTAGCCCCACAGAGGTTTGTGAACAAGTTACAGTTGCTTATTCAACCACAAACCCCAAGAAAAAGAGATAATTTGTGTTGGATAAAAATCAAATGTTTCAGCATGAGAATGGATTTACCTAGAAAAACATTGGAAATTTGACTGAGGAAAAGGAACAAACAGTAGATGGGCGATAAGAAAAGTAGGAGGGCTAGCGTACAAGAGTGCATTTTCCCTGGGTGTAGTAAAGACACATGGGCTTCCAACTTTTCAAAATCCTCTGAGATGTCGAAACCATCTCTTCGGCCGCCGGGGAAGCGGCGGGGGTGACGGCGGAGGAGACAGAGAGATTGCTGCGAGGAGAGCTTAAACGGCGGCGGAGGAGAGGGGGTGAAGAGAGAGGGGAGATGAAGCGAGGGGAGGGGAAAAGCCTGACGAAGGACATCATTTCAGCCCCCTTTTCTTTGTTCGTCACGACGCAGCGAGGATTCGATTTGACGAAGCGAGGTTGCCATTCGGGTCGGGTTGAGCCACGTATGGCTTTGGGGCTGTTTGGTTCGCTAAGGGGGGGTTATTCATTGGTGTAATTTTAGGGGTAATGGGATAATTTTTGGAACAACATTGTTTGGTGTTATTCATTGGGGTAATTGGGTATGGATTCAATTGTATGGTGTTATTGGTTGGGACAATGGAATAAGGATAATACATTTTTGTGTTATTGGTTTTTTGGAACACTAGTGAGACAATTACACCACTTGGGATAAAATTACCCCACTCATATACAAAAATTTTGTCCCAATAGTAAAAATTTACCCCATCCTCCATATTGGAACAATGTTGTTCCACTTTGAAGGCAATTGGGATAATTTTAAAATATTTTTGTATTACTTAACTAATACATGCATTATATTATAAATATATGACATGATATATAAAATATAACATATATTAATATTTTAATAACATAATTTAATAACATATATTAATAATATTATATAATAGTAATTATAGTATAACGTTATTTATTATAATATTATATAATATTGTAATAACATATATTAATAATATTATATAATAACATATATTAATATTTTAATAACATATATATAATATTTTAATAA
>BQKN01061178.1:130270-146903 GCA_022839385.1 Asparagus kiusianus | reverse complement strand
TATCTCCTTGGTGGGATAGTACCCGTTATACCACGTAGATCTGTTCAGATCGAGATTGCGCGGTGGTCCACGGTACTCAACCCCGGCACAGGCGAAGAACCAGACAAAGCGAGGGACCGCAAAACAGGAAACTCGTGATTTGTTCAAGGAAAGTTGTAATCTTTATTTCTTTGTTTTGATTTTGTTGTAAGCCGGATCTTATAAAAAGACCGGATCTCTTTGTAAACGCATAAAGTTGTTGTCAAAGTTGTAACAGAATCATCAATGAAGAATAACGCAATTTCCCGCTCGAACAAGATGCATGCTCTGTGGTTGCGTCTGATAACACTTTATCCAGCGAAGGAGAACCCCGCGAGTCATTCATGATAAGCGCGGAACAAGTGGCCAAGATGCTTGAAGAAGCCATGGCCAAACAACAGGAGACCTTCAGGCTTGAGATGCAGATGGCCATGCAGACCATGAGGGAGATGCATGAGCAGCAAATCCAGGCACTGAGGAACCAGCAAGGCGAACCAAGCCACCGTAATCAGGTTGTTCAAGAAGTGAGCATACGGATACGGATGAAACTCGCAATGCCGATGACCCTCCCATCAATGCAGGGGGTGGTAATGAGGATGCCAACAAAGATACAGGTGAAAACTTGAAGATCAAAAGCCTCGAGAGCAAAATCAATACCTTGATGTCAGCTCAAGAGGTGAAGAAAACGGGCATTCCTTGTCCATACCCAAGGGAGTGGGATTCAATCCCCTATCCGGCGAAGTTTAGTCTAATCAACTTCACGCCGTTCGATGGGAAAGGATCCCCCACTCAGCATTTGATTTATTTCAAATCGCACCTGGGTGTTATCTCCGGCAATGAGCCTCTGATGGTGCGGTCATTCGTTGGCACTCTTCGTGGAGCCGCCTTCGATTGGTACCGCCGCCTCAAGCCAGGTAGCTGAGCAGCTGGGACGATATGGAGACCATGTTCCTCACCAACTTCTTCGACGACGACACCGAGATATCCATCGGAACGTTGCTCGACGAGAAACAAAAGAACGGGGAGTTAGTCGAAACCTTCGTCAAAAGATTCCGGAACAAGGCGTTGAATTGCTGGGATCCAATCACGGAGGAGTTCATTCTCCAGACCTGCCACAACAATCTTTCGTTGGATGTGTTGGAAGCAATAGGGACAGCGCCGTCCAACACTTGGAAAGATTTGAAGGTCAGAGGGGAACAAGCCGAACGCTTTCTCCGAAGGAAGAAGGCCGAGAGGAGTCGATCAATGACCAATCCTCCAAACTCGAACTTTGCCTCCCGTGGTAAGGGTAAAACACCTGCAGCAGCTGTCGATGCTAATCAAACGTCGCAACAGCAGTCCCGGAGACAACAAAAAACTTCGGAGCAGAGGCCTCAAAAAGAGTACTCCTTCAAGGACGAAGATGTTCCAGCCATCTTCAAATCCCTCCTTGACAATAACAAGATCAAGCTCCCACCGATCACGAATCAGGAGGAAGCTGACAACACTGCGGATCCGAAGTACTGCGCATACCACAGGAGGATCCTTCACCCAACCAATGCGTGCTTTATACTCAAGAATAGCATCCAGACCTTGGTTGAAGCCGGTGTCATAACGCTAGAGTGAGCCAGTCAAGAACGGTAAAACTCCAGTGGGTGCACGAGTATAAACTGTATCCCAATCCTCCGACCGGTATAAGAGGTTAAACTGCTCCCTGATACTCCAATAGGTATATGAGTCTAAACTATTTCCACGGGAAGTTCCCGGAAGAATGTTAAATGTAATATTCTTAGGGATAACCCGGTCATGATGAATAAAGTGATAAACACTAAACTCTTAATTTCTGAACACTCTTTTGCTGAGATGAAAGCCGGTCACTTCGTTGGATCGCTTTTCCCTCACAAAACCTTCAGTGGTGTTTGATGACTCATAGTCTCCACCGCACAATTCCCACTTGGTCAAACCTATAAAAGTTAGGGCCAAAGCCAAATTCCCCTCTCGATTCCTTCCAATGAACGAGAGGTCCACTTTCAAATCGAGCGATCAAACCTTCCTACGGTCAGGATCGTCTCAAATCTCCCTTGGTCAAACCTATAAAAGTTAGGGCCAAAGCCAGATTCCCCTCTCGATTCCTTCTATGAACGAGAGGTCCACTTTCAATTTGAGCAATCAAACCTATAAAAGTTAGGGTTGCTTGAATCTTTTCGATTCTCGGAGTGGAGATCCCACTTCTAGTTTCACCTTTCTGGATTCTGGGGGTGGAGATCCCATCCCGAGTCTCCTTCGCATTTGAAGATAGAATATAAAATTCTTCCTCTTCAGCTTTGGGAGATAGAATATAAAATTCTTCCTCTCCCGCATCGGGTTCGTCTTTGCCCCAAGAAAAGACACCACCTTTTCAATCCTCAAAATCCGTGCCTCACCGGTACGGGGAATTTTATCCCGAATCCTAAGCAGGGATAAGTCTGCGCCTAACACGCGTCGCCGGTTTAGTCTTTTACCGATTGAAGAAGACACCAGAGTCCGATTCTGGGGAATTTCATCCCGAAGCCTAAGAAGGGATGAGTCAGCGCCTAACACGCGTTGCCGGTTAGTCCTTGACCGTTAAAAAGGACAAGCCCACATATTCCACATTGTGGCAGGTCGTTATTAATAACGCCATAATCCGTGCTTCACACGTACGGGGTATTTTATCCTGAAACTTAAGTAAGGATAAGTCGATGCCTAACACGCATCGCCGGTTAGTTCTTAACCGTTAAAAAGAACACTCGTCCACATATTCAACATTGTGGCAGGTGGTTATTAATAACACCAAAATCCATGCCTTACACGCATGGGGAATTTCATCCTGAATCCTAAGAAAGGATAAGTCGACGCCTAACACGCGTCGCCGGTTTAGTCTTTTTCCGATTGAAAAAGACACCAGAGTTCAGTTCTGGGGTATTTTATCCCGAAGCCTAAGTAGAGATAAGTCAGCGCCTCACACGCGTCGCCGGGTAGCCTATTCCCGTAACAATGGCGAAGTCTATGTATTCGACATCATAGCACAAAGTCTCAGAGAATTCAATCTCTGAGCACAACGTTACATGCGAACGGATTTAAATAATCCGCATGCTAGCCCGACTCAAACGGTAGTCGGTAAAGGCTAATCAAATCCGTTTAAGGCTGGGGGTTAGCCAAAAACCCTAAAGTCAACGTCTAACACGCGTCGCCGGGTAACCTATTCCCGTAACAAGTGGTAAAGTCTATGTATTCAACATCATAGCACAAAGTCTAAAGGAGTTCATTCCTTTAGCACAACGTCACATGCGGAACGGATTTAAACAATCCGCATGTAAGCCCGATTCAAACGGTAATCGGTAAGAGCACCTCAAATCCGTTGAAGGCTGAGGATTTGCCAAAAATCCTAAGTCAACGTCTAATACACGTTGCTGTTTAGTCTTTTCACGGGAGAAAGACGAAGTCTACGTATTCAATATCGTAGCACTAAAAGAGTTAACTCTTTTGGCTTAACGTCACATGCGGAACGGATTTAAACAATCCGCATGCTAGCCCGACTCAAACGGTAGTCGGTAAAGGCTTATCAAATCCATTGATGGCTGAGAATTTGCCAAAAATTCTATGAATACGAGTCATTGACGCATCAATTCTATGGGTTGGTCTCGTGACTCGAGTATCCGCCATGCTCCAATACCTTAAGAGCTTAAACTGTGTATACTCCAGCAGACGTACGAGTATAAACTGTGTCAAATGTCGAACAGCGCATCACAATGAAGCCTGGACGCCGGACAACGCGTCGCAATGAAGCTCAAACGCCGGACGACACCGCCAATTGATGATCAGTTCTGTGTTGAATCAACCAATTCGAGCTAAAAATCAAGAAATCAAGAATCGACTTCAAGTTCAAAATTCCGACGACGGTCAGACAATAAATGTAGCACCGGAATCCTCACAGGCGTTCTACAAAGCACTGAATGACCTGAAGGAATCGAAGGAATCCAGGATAGAAGCCATTCCAAAGTCCCGCTACACCGACTGAAGGTTGGGACAATCACGTCCAAAGTATTCCAGACTCTTCTATAAAAGAACGAGGCTGAAATACTTCGGAGGGGGTATCTGTAGGCGTATAAAATTGCCTATAGGTCCCTTATCACAGCTCGACGACACCAATTCAACAAACGGACCATCGAGCGACGTGTCCAAGCACGACCATTATCCCGCCAACGCCGAAGCCAAGCCATACGCAACGGAGCAGGTTAACGAGGCGACAAAGCCAACAAATCGCACCCAAGCATTGGAATGCATCCACTCGCACGCGGAATCAAACCAACGTTTCGGGGAATCACCGAGTCATCTAAACAAGAGCGAACTCGGTGATGTAACGATCGAATCAAGATCAATTCCGGACTCGAACTCAGAAGTGGGTTTACTGCCAAATCAGGAATCGGATCAAAACGAATCGAATCCGAACAAGTCAACCACACAACCGAATCAAATCCGAACAACGGAGAACCGGAAACACCGAAAAACCCGAACGACGGACGAAACGAACACACCCGGGGGGACTCGGCCCGAACCGAACCAACCCGGGGTGGCTCGGCATGAGCCGAGCCACCCCAAGGTGGCCGGCAACCCCCCCCTCTCCCGTGTGTTGTGTACACGTGCTCGTATGCACGGGTTCGTTTGGCTATAAATAGGGGGCTTGGTTCATTTGTTAAGAGGTTGGATTTTGGAGGAGGCGAAGCCCTGCTGGATTGGAGATTCAAAACTTAGAAAAGATTCAATCTTTGGAGACTCGAAGACTTGCTCATCCGGATCTGGTGCTCAGCGATCGACAACGCCAAATAAGGCAGGAGTTCGAGAGGACCGGATCGGGAGATCTACGTTTCTATACTCCGGATCTAAGCTTGGTTCTTAGATCCCGAGATTGAGCGGTTGTTTCCTTGGTGAAACAATCCCTCCGGCTATTATCTCCCTTGGTGGAATAATACCCGTTATACTACGTAGATCTGCCCGGATCGAGATCACGCGGTGGTCCACGGCAAATAACCCCGGCGCAGGCAAAGAACCCACACAAAGCGAGTGACCGCAAAACAGGAGCTCGCGATTCGTTCGACAAACAAGGATAAAAATTGTAATCTTTCTTTTTCATATTTTGATTTTCATTGTAACCGGATCTTATAAAAAGACCAGATTTTTGTAATCGATAAACTATTACGAAAGTGTGCAATGACATCAATGAAGAAAGACACAAATTTTCCGGCAAACAGTAATCCCCTATAAATACGAGAAACTCAATTGAGTTAAGGATCGGATTTTTCTCATCGACAAAGGGGGATTCGGTCAAGGGGGCTTTTGGATCTTAGACTTGGCAGCGGAGAGGAGATCTTTGGCTTGGCGGCGAGGGGAAGATCGACGTTCATCCTTCCGCAACGTTCAACAACAGAGAGCTTTCATTCTTGGCTTATAAACCGATTTCAGTTAAATCAACTCTTTTTCAAGAGTTCAAACTCGTTCCGAGTTATTAACTCGATCTGAGTTATCAACTCGTCCAGAGTTCTAAAACTTGCTTTGCAAGTTCTTCTAAACTCGGTCAGAGTTTTAAGACTTGCCACGCAAGTTCTCCACAGCGTCAAATCGTGAGGAGAAGATATCGTACCAGTGAATCAAGACCTTCGGATCGTCAACGGAGAGCAAACTCGACGCAAGCATTCGAGGGAGACACTCCATCGCCACCGTGAAGAACCCAATTTTAAACAAAGGGAAGACTCAAATTCATTCTCCTCTCTTTTGTAATCGGAATCCAAATTGTAATCGATTTTGAGAGAATACAAGTCAATTTTTCTTTCACTGTCTTTTTACATCAAATTTCCCACAAACACGTAGCAACTCATACAATGTTATCCGCGCTGGAATGTTAGCTAGTTGAGCCATAATATCAAAGATGCGCGGAGTGTTCGAGCTCTCCGGTTTATCTCTTCCAATCGGATGATTGAAACGAGATTGCTTCGGATTCTGAACCTCTTGGGGCCTCTTTTCTTTCTGTTTATCAACCGGCTGTCGTCGAGCGTCTTCAACCGGTCTAGGAGTCGTAATCACCCCCAGTTCCGTGAGAGTTTTGGCTGGTCCCCGTTTAGTCACCCCCTGCTCAGCTATCTGATCACTAGGTGATGGATAGTTTAAGTGATACTGATTTCCGCTTCTAGTGGCAAAAGCTTCTTGTTCTTCTTCGAAGAGCGGGAAGGTAGGAGCTTCATCACCATCCTCTTCGAAGATCGTGGAAGTAGCATTGCAGGACTTGCCTTTACCCTTTCTGGTCGAGGAAGTCGTCCACTGATCGTCTTCAATAAGATCAGGATGGACCCAGAGGATTTTGTCGTTTGGGACTGTGTGTGGCACAAGTCCTTTTTGGCGCTGTCCGTATGGGTCGTCGTTTATTGTCTTCATTCCCACTTTGGTGATGCGTTTTGGTTCAAACCACGCTGCGGGTACTGATCCAAAGCTGATTGATACTGCATTTGCTCCTACATTCTTGGGCGGCTTCGGGGTTATAACACCTACATCAATTAACGCCTGGATCTTATCCTTGAGATGATAGCATGACCTTGTAGGGTGATGGACCGCTCTATGGTATGCGCAATACTTTCGATCCGTCACTTTGCTGGCCCCTTCTTGATCCACGATCGCCGGCAGCTGGATTTTGTTATTTTCCAACAGGTACTTAAAGATAACGGGAACTTCGTCATCTTTGAAGGAGTACACTTTAGGAAATCTTGGCTCCGATCTTTGCTTCTGAGGCCGTTGTTGCCACTGCGACTGCGATTGTTGTGGTGTTCGTTGCTGCGGCTGTTGTTGAGGTTGCAATTGGAAAGTTTGATTAGCATCAACTGCATTAGCATGTGCCTTACCTTTCCCTCGTGGGTTGAAATTCTGTGTTGGAGCATTCATCGCCTGTTGGCCTCTCTCCGCCTTCTTCCTTCTGAGGAATCGCTCGGCTTGCTCTCCTCGGACCTTCAAATCCTTCCATGTTTTGGATGGTGCTGTCCCCATTGCTTTTAACACGTCCAATGCAAGGTTGTTGTGGCAGGTCTGGAGAATGAACTCCTCCGTGATCGGGTCCCGACAGTTCATCGCCTTGTTCCGGAACCTTTTGACGAAGGTATCAACTAATTCCCCGTCTGTCTGTTTCTCATCAAGCAACGACCCGATGGATATCTCGGTGTCGTCGTCGAAAAAGTTAGTGAGGAATTTAGTCTCCATGTCGTCCCAGCTATTCACGCTTCCTGGCTTGAGGTGGCGATACCAATCGAAGGCGGCTCCACGAAGAGTGCCAACGAAGGACCGTACCATCAGAGGCTCATTACCAGAGATAACCCCTAAATGTGATTTGAAGTAAATCAAATGCTGAGTGGGTGAACCCTTCCTATCAAACGGCGTGAAGTTAATTAAATTAAACTTCGCCGGATACAGGATTGATTCCCATTCTCTCGGGTATGGACAAGGAATGCCCGTTTTTTTATCTCTTGAGCGGAAATCAACGTATTGATTTTGCTCTCGAGGTTTTTAATCTTCAAATTTTCATTTGTATTTTTGTTAGCATTCTCGTTACCACCCCCTTCATTGACGGGAGTATTATTGGCATTATGAGCTTCATCCACACGTGTGTCCTCATCTTCCTGATTAACCTGGTTACGACGACTTGGTTCGCCTTGCTGGTTTGTCAGTGCTTGGATTTGTTGGTCATGCATTTCTCTCATATTCTGCATGGCCATCTGCATTTCGAACCTGAAGCTCTCCTGTTGTTTGGCCATGGCTTCTTCGAGCATCTTGGCCACTTGTTCCGCGCTTATCATAAGTGACTCACGGGGTTGTCCTTCGCTGGACACTGTATTATCTGATACGACCGCAGAGCAGGCATTCGGTTCTTCATCTTCTGAAGGTAATCTTGTCTGAATCCTACCATAAGTTGCTCGTATGATAGCTCCAGACTGCAGACGGGTTACACGCCGGGGTGCTTCCGGAATCGACTCGGGATTATCCTGTGTCGATGTCCCTTTGCTGGTCATATTAGTGGTGACCCTCGGAAATTCTCCATCTTCAACTACCGTTCTTCTTTGTCGAAAACGCCTAGGCCTTGGTTTTGGCATTTCGGTATTGAGCCTTTCGAAAACCAAAATTCTTTCGGGGACTGTCTTGATGCAGTTGCACTCAGACAATACTGCTCGAATGAGTTTGGAACAGGGGCACTGAATTTCTAGTTTTCGAGGACTCCTTCTCCTGGTTTTACTCGTACCCCCAACACGATAGTACAACTCGTCGGTTTGAAGGTCGGAGTAGCCTATCGTGTGTTGGCATGACTTTTCAGGTATAACGCCATCATCATCAGACGACAACGTTTCCTTCTGAGGGCGAACTGCCTTCTTTGGGCTTTCAAGAGTTACACGTCTCGAAACACGCCTTTGTGTGCGTGAGTTCTTGGCAGGCTCCTGGACTTCAATGCGCAAACTGGTGCGCGTAGTTATCATGAACTCCTTGTCATGTTGAGGGTAGCGGCGACCCCCAGCATGTTGAGTCGTTCGGGGCTTCTTTCTCGGGCCCAAACGTTCTTGAATTGGAGTTTTGCATCCCTCATCGAGAAGTGGACCGAGGCGCTCCAAAACTAACCTCCTTCTTCGGGATGGTTCGAGAGGTTGAACTTGATTTGAAGGCCACAAAGATTGTTCCTTAGCCTGAATCGCTGCTTCAGACTTCGGCCTCCATACTTGGCGGGTTGGTGGCGGCTTCTTGGCCACTTCCTTCTGCAGTCTTTTGAGGGCTTCTTGGACTTGAGCCCGTGCCTGCGTCGATAGTGCGCGGCGCTTACGAATGCGCTCCTCAAGTGTTGAACGATTATGTTTGACACGGATCCATTCATTCGTTGGCGGCTTGGAGGAGCTACCATTCATTGGTTGTTGAGGCTGTTTGCCTCTCCTGTTCTTCAGATCTGCATTATAATGGATTCCGTTGGTGGACTCCATTGCCTTTGCGAATTACCGTGCCAGGCGTTGACGTCACCTCTGACGGGCTCTCTTTGAGAGAGTCACTACGCCCTCAGCGGTGGAGGAATTAGCGAGAACAGATTTGACCTGGTTGGAGGTCGGTGGAGCTTCACCCGATGCAACTTTGGCATCAATTGGGGTGAGATCTTCGTTGGTATTCTACACTTCTTCATACCAACGGACTTTTCTCCAATAGGAGAACTTCGGAGACTTCTTGGACTTGCGGGGGGAGGTGGATCCGGACGAGGATGATAGATACTTCTCGAACTTTTGTTGGTCGAATTCATACTCGACCTCCTCCTCGACCGGGATCAAGATCCGCGGCTGCGACGCAACGATATCGGTAGCGAGATCGGTGGCTCCCACTGTGGTCGCCAGATTGTTCGCGAGAAAAATTGTTGTTTTCATTGAAGTCATTGTCTCCTTAAGCAACTGTTTATCGGTTACAAAAGATCCGGTCTTTTTATAAGATCCGGTTACAACAAAATCAAAGAAAAATAAAAAGATTACAACTTTCCTTTTTTGTGGAACAAATCGCAAGATCCTGTTTTGCGGTCTCTTGCTTGTGTGGGTTCTTCGCCTGTGTCGGGGTTAATCCGTGGACCACTGCACGATCTTGATCCGGTTGGATCTACACGGTGTGATGGGTGTTATTTCACAAAGGAAATAACAGCCGGGGGTATTATTTCACTAAGGAAATAATAGCCTCAAGTAATCGAAATCGACCAAGCGAAATCGATACTCTTCTCGGGATCAAAAACCAAGTTTTAATCCGAAGGGTAACCATGTAGATCTCAGATCTGATCTCTCTCGAACTCCTACCTTGTTTGGTGTGGATGATCGCCAAGAACCAGATCTGAAAAGTTTAAGCCTTCAAAGCTTCAAAACTCCAAGGTTTAGATCTCAATCCAGAAGAGCTTCACCTTCAAAAATTCCAACCTCTAAAACAATGAGCCCAGGGGTCTATTTATAGGCTCTTCAAACTAGATCTGGGCTCAGATCTGGGCCCAGATCTGGGCTCGGCCCAGGTGGCTCGGCCACCTAGGTGGCTCGACCACCGAGCCACCAAGAGGTGGCTCGGCCGGCCACCTAGGTGGCTCGGCCACCGAGCCACCCCTAGGTGGCTCGGTGAGCCCCCTAGGTGGCTCGGTGAGCCACCTAGGTGGCTCGGCTTTGGCCGAGCCACCTAGGAGTGGCTCGGTTTCGGCCGAGCCCTCCAGGTGTTTGCTGTTTTGTCGTTTTCCGGTTTTCGGTTTATCCGAACTCTGATTTGGCATTAAATCCGCCTTGGTGTTCGAGTTTGAGTCCACTCCCGATCTTGATTGATGTGGTGGACTCTACGGTTGGATGACTTGTTTATTCATCGACTCGTTAGCTTGATCGGGCACGCGATTGGATGTATTCCGTTGTTTGCGTACGGTTTGTTAACCTCATCGTCTCGTTAATCCGCTTCGTCGCGTCTCACTTAGCTTCAGCGTTGTGGTCTAACGATCATGCTTGGATATATCGCCCGATTGTTCGTTAGTTTGTCGAATCACCGTGTCGAACTATGTTAAGGGACCTATAAGTAGTTTTATACGCCTACAAATATCATGGCGCAACTAGCTAATATACCGGCTAGAATAACGCTGTATGAATTGTTGCGTCTTTCAAAAGACACGAGGGAGGCATTGCAAGAAGCTTTGAACGACTCTGATGCTTTTTTGACTCGAATCAAACTGTCGCCTGAAGAACCGGAGCCGTCAGTTCAACACTGCAATCTCGCGGCACATCATTTTCCCTGCATTTCCTTCACCAAAGAAGACATGCAGACGAAGAACTCGAAGCATGACCGGCCTTTGTATTTCACCGGGCATATTGGCTCCAGCGTGGTCAACCGGATCTAAGTCGATCCGGGTTCCGCTGTCAGTATTATGCCGTTCCGATTGATGTATAATCTCGGAATACCGGCTAGTAAGCTAGCCTCCACCGGCACTACGATCTACGGATTCAACACCAGTGGGTCCAGACCTTTGGAAAAGATTCGAATAATGTGCCAGATCAGGGATTTGAAGTCAGAAGTCACGTGTTACATGATTGATGTAGAAACCTCTTATAACTTACTGTTGGGTCGACCCTTGATCCACGGTAATCTTATAGTCCCGTCAACTCTTCATCAGTGCCTCAAATATGTGGACACTAATAATGAAGTCAAGACGGTGATCGCGGATAAGCAACCATTTAAGGGGTTGGAGAACTATTTCACCGATTCCCTTTTATACAGTACCGAATCCGATACTGAACCATCGGCCCAAGGAACGGACAGCGGGGATGAAGCTGATACCGAAGCTGGGTTTGATTATGATGGTGGTTTTGTACTTAACGACATTATACCCATTGTAATCAATCTTGACGATGAAGAATCATCGGAAAGTAGTTATAACTAGCAACTTGCCGAAGATATTGCAATAAATGATGATGATTTAGAGTACTCGTTGTGTCTTGATAGTATTACAGAAGGACTGTATAATAACCCTGATTTGTATATGCCGCTTCAATCATTTTGTATGACGAAAAAGCAGGTACAAGATCCATTCGGAACGACACTTGTCATTCCTGCAAAGACAGGGGGTGGAAAAGAGGTTATCTATGGTAAAGGAAGAGAATCTCCGCTACCAGACCACTTCTTGGAGGAGGAAGATAGTGATGATAAACCTTCCCCTCATCTATTTAGGTATAACACGAAAGCGCGCGATCTCATGGAGAGGTATGGATATGATTTCACGCTCGGAGAAGGTCTTTGCTTTGGTCGAGGTCCGCGAGTTCTGCCTCGAATGGCTTATGTACCAAAAGGAAAACCTGACGATTATTATCGTCATAGAAGAGGCTTAGGCTATGTCTCCTCATCTGATAACGAATGTTGCTGGCAAGTTATCGATCAAATTGCTAACAAAGCTAAAAATAGATATTCTTCTGATTCTTCAGCTTGGGATTCCGACGCTAGTCTGGGTGAAATGTTCAAAAAGCTAATGTCAAACATGGCTACGGTCGACCCTGCGACAATGGAGGAAGACGACCAGATGCCAACTTGGGAAGATCCTTGGGTTCATCACCTAAACATGCAATACGGCGATAGGTTTGAACAAAGAGAACCTCCTACCGAAGATCAAGTGGTCCAAGTGAATATGGGTAACGAGGATAATCCGAAACCAATATTCATTAGCGATAGCCTCCCGCCGGAAGAGAAAGAAGAGTTAATCTCTCTTATCAGGGAATACATTGATGTGTTCGCTTGGAACTATGAAGATATGCCAGGACTCGATACGAATGTAGCAGTGCATCATCTAAATATTAAACCGGATGTTAAACCTATCAAACAACAACAAAGACGCTTTCGTCCGTAGATGATGGAGGCAATCGAGGCAGAAGTTAAAAAGCTTATTGACTCGGGCTTCGTTAGGGAAGAGCAACATCCCGAATGGCTTGCTAATATTGTCCCTGTCCTTAAGAAAAATAGGAAAATCAGGGTTTGTATTGACTTTAGAGACCTCAACGCTGCCTGCCCAAAAGATGATTTTCCCCTTCCCATCACAGATGTCATCATCGACAACACGTGCGGGTTCGAGAGGATGTCTTTCATGGATGGGTTTTCTGGTTATAACCAAATAAAGTTGCATCCAGATGATGAAAAGCATACCGTATTTAGAACGCCCCTCGGCATTTTCTGCTACACGGTTATGCCCTTCGGCTTAAAAAATGCAGGTGCTACATATCAGAGAGCCATGTCAAAGATCTTTCAGGAGCATCTCCGAAAGACTGTCGAATGCTACGTGGATGATCTGGTTGTAAAAAGCCGTGACAAGAATGACCACATTAAAGACTTGAAGACCATGTTCGATCTGATGTAGACCCATCAATTGAAAATGAATCCTACCAAGTCTTTCCTCGGGATGTCCAGTGGTAAATTCCTTGGATTCGTCGTCACCACCAAAGGTATTCACATTGACCCTGATAAAATAAAGGCAATTAATGAATTACAACCTCCGAGAAACCTTAAAGAGCTCAGAGGATTGCAAGGGGGGTTGGCTTATATCCGTCGGTTCATCTCGAACCTCTCAGGAAAATGTCAACCATTCTCCAAACTCACAAAGAAGGGCGTATCGTTCGTATGGAACGACGCTTGTCAAAAAGCATTCAAGAGTATTAAAGAATATCTCTCAAAACCTCCTGTACTCGTTGCACCAAAATCGGGCAAACCGTTCTTAATTTATGTTAAGGCGACGAGCCACTCATTAAGTGCACTGCTTGCACAAGATGATGATAACGGTCATGAACAGGCAGTCTATTATCTGAGTCGGACTTTGGTAGGTGCCGAATCCTGATATCCCATGATCGAAAGAGAATGTCTCGCCTTGGTATTCGCGATTCAGAAGATGCGGTATTATCTGGTTGGACAGACTATTTATGTTATCTCCAAAGTTAACCCAGTCCGAGTATTCATGACACAACCAGCTTTCATGAATTGGCGGTTAGCAAAATGGGCCTTGCTCTTGTCCCAATACGACTTACATTTTAAAAAACAGAAGTCAGTAAAAGGACAGGCCATCTGTGATTTCCTGGCAGCTAATCCAACTACGGATACCGCCGAGATATATGACGACCTACCCGATAAAACCCACGAAGTCAACGTAACTTCCCATCAATAGGTATGGCGTTTGTACTTCGATGGCGCTTCCCGAGCAACTAATATAGCAGGTGCTCCTGGATGTTCTAAAGTTTCCTCCGGAGTTAGAGTTGTTTTAGTTTCTCCAGGAAAAACATGTGATGCCTCGAGCCTATTCATTGACCGAGCCATGCTCAAATAATGTGGCCGAATATAACGCGCTAATCATAGGACTAAATTTCACTAAAGAACTAGGGGTTGAGTATCTTGAAGCTTTCGGTGATTCTCAACTGATAGTTAAGAAAGTCCAA
Organism: Asparagus kiusianus; assembly: GCA_022839385.1. Taxonomy (NCBI): domain Eukaryota; kingdom Viridiplantae; phylum Streptophyta; class Magnoliopsida; order Asparagales; family Asparagaceae; genus Asparagus; species Asparagus kiusianus. The sequence continues at coordinate 132,915 of BQKN01061178.1, read as the reverse complement.
GGGGAGTATGAAGTCCGAAGTCAAGATTTAATACCATATCATAAGATGGCAGTGGAAAAAGTAGAATCATTTGAAGGATTCTTCATCGAACACGTTCCGCGATTACAGAACACCTACGTAGATGCATTAGCAGCATTAGCCATATCTCTGGCACAGCCTCCTGGAACGGAACAGTTTGTTACGGTAAGAACTCACTAGCTCTTAGTGCCACTCTACGATGAAGATGACGAAGAAGAAGAGGTTCAAGAGGTATACGCAACTCAGGTCGAATTTGAACCCCAAGATTGGTGTTTCCCCGTCATCGATTACGTTTTGCATGGAATTTTACCAGAAGATGTGAAGGAAAGGGATTCAATTCGACAAAGGACATCGAGGTTCTACTTTAATACGGAGAGCCAAACACTATACCGCAGGGGGTATGATGGTTTGTTGTTACGTTGCTTATCGACTAAAGAAGCTGAAGAAGTCCTTAAGGAAGCACACGAAGGGGTTTGTGGTGCGCACCAACCCGGCCCCAAGCTTTATGACCGCATCAGAAGAATGGGATATTTTTGGCCTCTTATGATGAGTGACGCAGTCGCATATGCCCGAAAGTGTCATGCGTGTCAAGTACACGTGAATTATATGCACCAACCTCCGGAGCATCTGCATCCTTCGGTTACATCATGGCCGTTTGAGACCTGGGGAATGGACATTGTTGGTCCTATAAATCCCTCGTCAGTCAAAGGTGATCGATTCATCCTGGCAATTACTGACTACTTCTCCAAATGGGCTGAAGCGATTCCACTCAGAGAAGTTAAGACCAGTAACGTCATCGCATTCATCAAACACCATGTAATCTACCGGCATGGTGTTCCAAGACGAATCATACACGATAACGGTCCTTAGTTTGTCAGCAATGCCTTCATCAGGTTTTGCAAGAAATTCAAAATTCAAGACGTTTCGTCAACGGCTTATAATCCCACAGCAAATGGTTTGGCTGAAGCTTTCAATAAGACTATCATAAAGTTATTGTCGAAACTTGTAAAAAATAATAAACGGGATTGGGATGCCAAGCTTGGCGTGGCTCTATAGGCCTATCGTATTACGGTACGTACACCGACTGGCGCAACCCCGTATTCCTTGGTGTACGGGTGTGAAGCCATCCTCCCGTTGGAAATACAAATTCCATCTCTTCGGATCGCTCTTGCAACCTAGATGACGACTGAAGAACAACATCAGAAACGTCTCGAAGAACTCGAGATGCTCGATGAAAAGCGCCTAGAAGCTCAACAGCATATTAAGTTTTACCAAGCCAGAATTTCTCGAGCTTTTGACAAAAAGGTCCGACAACGGAGTTTTAAAGAAGGAGATTTGGTCTTAACTGAAAGACGACCTATGATCCTTAACTCTAAGAAGAAAGGCAAATTTGAACCCAAATGGGAGGGACCATTCGTAGTAGAGACAGTCTACTCGAATGGCGCATATCGCCTAGTTACCAAGGATGGTGACCGGCTTATGATGCCAATAAACGGCAAGTTCCTGAAAAAATACTATCCTTAGTACCTTCAGGATAACCAATGTATCGGGAAGTTCCCGGAAGAATACTACTTGTGGTATTCTTAGGGATAACCCAATCACTGTAAAAGTGATAAATAAAAGATCCACATTTAAGCTCCAAATGTCAGGATGTCTCCTTTTATTGTTATCAAATCCTCTAACTCTCATGAGTTCTTTGTGAGACGAAATTCAATCTTTTAACAGGTTAGCATTTCTTCACAAAATCCTCCACTGATCAAGTCAATTGATGGTGGGCCCACCAAAATTTCTATCCGCCAATGCATGACAATTTTCAAAACTTGACGTGTTAAGTCCTAATCACTTAACATCAAAATCCCCCATCGAGTAGCTAGTACAAACCAGTATTTCTACTGCTACCTGTTTTCCGCTCTCTTTGTTTTCAGGTCAAACCTATAAAAGTTAGGGCCAAAGCCAAATTCTCCTCTCGATTCCTTCCATGAACGAGAGGTACACTTTTAATTCGAGCAATCAAACCTATAAAAGTTAGGATTGTCTCCGACTTCACTTAGTCAAACCTGCAGATAGTTAGGACTAAGATCAAAGTCGTCCCTTTCGATAAACGAAAGACTTCCATAATTCCCTTTCAGCCAAACCTATAAAAGTTAGGGTCAAAATCGGAATTTCCCTTCAATAAATGAAGAACTCTTTTCTTGGATTAGGCAACCAATCCTATAAAAGTTAGGGTTGCTTGAATCTTTCCGATTCTCGGAGTGGAGATCCCATTCCTAGTCTCATCTTTCCGGATTCTGGGGGTGGAGATCCCACCTCAAGTTTTCTTTTCAGCCGAAGATAGAATATAAAATTCTTCCTCTTCGGTGCTGGAAGATAGAATATAAAATTCTTCCTCTTCCATCTTTCGGTTCGTCTTTACCCTGAGAAAAGACACAATTTTCAACCTCAAATCCGTATATTCTATGCACGGGGAACTCTATCTCGACTCCTAAATAGAGATAAGCCTACGCCTAACACGCGTTGCCGGTTTAGTCTTTCGCCGATTGAAAAAGACACTAGAGTTTAAGTCTGGGGAATTTTATCCTAAAACCTAAGAAGGGATAAGTCATCGCCTAACACGCGTTGCTGGGTAC
>BQKN01061178.1:102970-130260 GCA_022839385.1 Asparagus kiusianus | reverse complement strand
AAACCTAAGAAGGGATAAGTCATCGCCTAACACGCGTTGCTGGGTACCTTTTCCCATAAGAAATGGTAAAGTTCATGTATTCAAAATCATAGCGTCAAGTCTAAGTAAATTAATACTCTTAGCACAACGTTACATGTGAGACGGATTTTAAAATCCACATGCTAGCCCGATTCAAACGGTAATCGGTAAAGGCGTATCAAACCCGTTAATGGCTGAGGGTTTGCCAAAAATCCTGTAAGCATTATGTCCACTGGATCCACAATCAATAAAGAAATATCATAATGAAATCAAATATCGGGTCTCTATAAATAGATCAAGTCAAAGCATACAATAGAAAGCCCATCAACCCGAAGGCAGTCGGCAATTAAGAACATGAGATTCTAACTTAGAAAACCTATCTGTATAACTCTACTCAAGTTCTGCTTACAGATCAGCTCGGATAGATTCTTCAGAATTGCTCAAGATTTTCGTGGCTTTATTTTTCAGCCTCATCAATCTCTCCTGCGTAGGTCCTAATTTCTCAAGCATCTGTCCGCGAGACTTCTCTAGTTCGGCCAACTCCTCTGTCATGATAACAATAGACTCCTCGGCATACTTCAAGGCTTTCTTCAACTTGTCTACTTCTTCACGGCTGGAGTCTAAAGAACTGAGTAACGTAGCTCTGTCAGTATCCTTCCTTGCAATACCAGCCATCAGCTGTGCAACAGAATGCTCATGTGACTGAAGCTCACTGCCAATGGAAGATCTCAAATCACGCCACTGTGACAACCTATGCTCCAACTGAGAGGACACGAAAGAAGAAGCTCCGCTAACCTTTAGCTCCCCCAACTCTCAGAGTTCAGACTCTAAGATAATAAAATCGGCAGTAAGAGAGTCAGCTAACTCCGGATATCCATTATCTCTGATCATCGTCATGTAGCGAGAAAGAGAACGTCTGAAGTGATCAAAGCCATACCCTTGATGAAAGACCTTCTCGATCACGCTGTTAAAAAAGACGACGAAAGAGTTGAGATCCATTCGGAATATGTCTCTGTTGGGATCGGAATCAGACAAAAGGGCAAGGATATGTTCATATGGAGAAGGCCGAGATCCTACAAGCAATCATGTTAAGGAGTAAGAAGTTTCAAATGTGATAAAATTTAATTTAAATCGAATTACAAGCATACCAATACCAACAGAGGTCCCCACATACTGAGATCTGACGATCGGCTCTGTTAGTCTAGTGTCAACGGGCTCCGAGATAACAGCAGGGGTGGTCGTTGAGGGTACATCAACCTCTGTAGGTAAATCGGCAGTGCCTCTCGGCTGTGATGGGGAGTCACCACTGTTAGGAAAGCTGGCGGTCTCAGAAACCGTAGTCGCATCAGTCATAACGGCTGGTCCTATAGCCACACTTCTTTATTAGTCAAATGAAAATTTAGACAAATAAGGAGAATCATGATGATAGGATTATCTGCATACCTGCAAGTCCATCATCCTCAGGTAAACGGGAAATGCCAGAAGTCATAAGAGTATCAGCCCCGATGGCTGGTCCTATGATTACACTCCTTCGTTAGTCAAAAATCCGACAAATGAAAAGGAGCATGGTGACCTAGACTATATGCATACCTGCAGGTCTATCACCCCGGGGGAAACTAGAGATGCCGGGAATCATGACTGAATCGGTCTCGGTGACTGGTACTGTGATGATAATTCGTTGTTAGTCAGATAAAAGATCAGACAAAATAAAGGGAATTAGATATATACCTGTGGACGAATCACTCTCAAAGGATGGTCCTGCAGCCTCTTTAGTGGCCTGCTCAGCCAGCATATCGACTAATAGCCTAATGTCGGATCCTGAAAAACTTGGTGCTGAGACATACCCTTGTTCCTCGAGACCTGTATTATGAAAGGCCTCACCCTCAACTGGTCTCTCTAATACGGCTGCTGCAGAATAATTTAAGTGTTGGATATATACGAAGAAGATGGGAAAAGAAGAAAGAGTTCGGATGTACCTGCGGTAGGGACAGAAGATTCTTTTTCCCCGATATCCATGCTTGGATTCTTCAAGTTATCTGAAAGAAGGCGAGGCGCAGAAATAATTAAAAGAGAAGCAATTCCTGGATTCCCTAATTCTTCCAAATGCTACTCGAATAGAGGATCATCAGATTTAAGTGTACCTAGGCATAGAATGGTGGGTTCAACATTGTTAACATGTTCAGTATCCAGGCTCGTGTCAACATCCATGGGCTCATCATGAATAGCATCACACATCTGCTGCATAAAGCTGTCCAAACGGCTAGAGTCAGGGAATACAGAATCTTGTGGAAGCTCACCTTCATAATGGTTTCCTAAAACATAAACATAATCAGGTTCAATGAATCCAAAAGGAGAATCGTCTTTAATTAATGAAGACAAAAGAGTATTACCCTCTTCTTCGCCGTCGATACCTCCTAACTCCTCTCCGTAGGGGCACCGACCAACATGAGTTTTACGAGTAGTCTTATTCCGTTTCGAAATATTAACCCTCACAGAACCAACGGGTCGTTCATGCATAAACTTGCTACGTATCTCAACCTGTGCAGGAGCTTTGCCACTAGGCCGGGACCTCGCATAGCGAGAAGCGAGTGACTCATGTTCATCATTCATTCTACCTGGGGTGATAATAGTCATCTTGTTAGGATAATTGAATAAGACCTTTTGTTCTGGTTTTTGAAAAGCCAGTTGAGACCTAGAAAGAATATGACGTTGATGCCAACGAAAGAAGGCCAGATCAGTTAATTCTGAAAAGAAAGAGTCTGACAAACCTGCATTAGGTTCTTCTTTGTCAGTATCTGTGTTCACGTATTCCTCCTCAGAAGTCTCGTCCTCATCGCCAGTAGGAAGGAGCTCTTCATCATCCTCCATCCTATCTCTGCTCGAAAGGGAAGGTTTGGCAGGCTTTTTCCCCTGCTTCTTCAAAAGCTCGGCCCTACGAGTAGCCTGGATAGTGACCTGAACCAAGTGCTCAGCCTCCAGCTCTGAAAGAATCCTCACGCCTAGGAACTTGTTGGCGGAAAGGAACCACTTGTAGCTGAGGAAAGTAAGCAATGGCTTGCGCTTAGAGGAAGGAAGAGCAAAGTAGGCTACAGTACAGCCCACCATAGTCCAAAGCCATGCCCGAACACCGTCAATAAGCCCTCCCTCAGTCTTCAAACCACGGCTCGGATTCCCAACGTATAGTTGGTCGTAGCCAAACTGGCGAGCAAAACGGCACAGAAGGTAAGGCTCTATGTGATAATGATTCTTCACCTGAAGAACAAGATACCCAATGCGGATGTTCACCAACCAACGGAAACAACCAGCGTTGAGGGTAGTCCGACCAGTTCTAGGTTTCTCCTCATCAATCAAAACATCACCATAATGACCCGAGAAGTGAGGAAAACACTTGAAGAACTCCCAGCTCTTACGAACTTGAAGCTCTCACTGTACATCAGTGAACGTTCTCCCGAGCCATCTACTCCTTTCTAACAGCTGCACGAAAGGAACAGTGACATCAACAGTACTAGGTGCCGACATCAAGTCAGGACGATGAAGAACAATCCACGCCATCAGGTATGTATACGGAAGCTCGACCTTTACAGAAACAAGCTCGATCGACGGTTCGGGGCCCACCTACGCAAAACCATCGACCAAATACCTAAGCCCACAATGAATGCCAGCAACCATTGCTAGAAGCAGGGAAAGCTCCTTCCCATAAGCTAGCTGAACGGCAGGGAAGAGCACCTCAAGGGGTAAGGCGTCCGAAAACTGATATGGAACGACGCACTTCTTCAACCAGAGGCAAAGTAGCCTGCTAGCAGGGTCCTAGGCTCAATGAACTTCTGTGCGTGATAAAAGAATGTCCGAAACTTGGTCCCTATAGGAAAAGCTCCCTCAGCACTGGCAGTCATGTAGGAGCAAGCTTCGGCCTTTTCCATCAACTCATTAGTGGCGGAAGGTGTCAAAACATCTAATTCATGAATGGTCTCGCTTGACTTACCTTCCAAATTCTGGAATAAATAAACAGCGAACTGCTTTAAGCTGATTTGCCTCTTCCTCTTTGCTTGAGGGGTAACCTTGATTAAAGAGGTATGATAATGGCATGTAAGGTCCCAAAGAGTGTCGTACATATCGGGAGTATCCTTCTTCAACCACTCCAACTGCAGGTTCGAGGGAAAGTACTCCTGGTACGGACAATCCCCTATTGGAAGACCAGAAACTTGGTGCATCTCATGCAAAGTCAACCCTAACTCTCCACCGCTAGTCAGAAATGTGTTACTATCGGGGATATATGTCTCTAACAATGCTAAGAAGTGGTAGCAGATGACCGGGAATCCGTACATAGTGGCTCGTATAGGGGCGTACAACCCACTGTTTTTCAGATCATTCTCCCAACGTCCCAAGACATAACTGGTCATACGTGTCCACATTCCCTTGGGTTGAGAATAAGCCTAACCAAAACACCTGAACTCTGGTGGAGGTAACTTCCTCCCAAGTTTAGCCAGGCAGTTCTTCACAGTAGGAGCAGCTGCTGATACCTCGCCTGGGGGTACAGTATCAAGACCCAGAATCCCTGGTCGAAGACCGTGAATATAATGATGCCCATTGGAGCCTGGAGTCTTATGATGGGAAATATATCCACAGTGAACTCGATCGCTATCATCTGTAAGATTCCAGGACATCCGACGCTCTACGGCCTGCCCCTCCAAATGAGTAAAGGAGTGCTGACGGGGAATGGAGGGGATATAAAGAAGAGCCCCCTCATCATTATTCACCCAATGCTTGTCAGCCAAAGTCAACCTGGCCGGATCCTCAATGGAATCCCCAAACAGATAACTAGGCCTCTCTAAAGCCTAAGTAGAAATAGAGTTTGCAGTGAAAGGATCATCCGTGATCAACTGGCGTAAGGAACGACGCCCCCCCCCCCCCTCTCGTATTAAATGACGGGATTCATCAGAACGATTCCCATCAAACTGAGGAAGGGGACCAATAGCCTGCCTGATGGTAATAGAAGAGAAAACCTCCCCACTACAACCAGTAGTAGCGTGAGAGGGAAGACTGTCTGCAAAGAATTCAACTGCAACAAAACAAGGGTAAAAGTCCGAAAATTATCCATGAATTGTACAAGGATTAAATCCATCTCACAAGAGAGCGAGATAAAATCATCCACGGGGCAACTGGAGGGATGATTTTGAGTGTCCTACACTGGAAGAACGGTATGCATCATCACGTAAACAACGTGGTAACATACACCGACCTACAAGGTGTAAGACAACACAAAATCGCCCCAATATACCGGAAGACTTGAATTGGCCAAGCAAAACAAGTCCGAAACCTCGACCCCCGCGAAGGAGGATGTCGGTTCTTCCCGAATGACCCGCGAAGGGGCCAAACGAGGGTGCAACGGAGCCACGAATTTCCTGAAACCTCGATCCCCGCAAAGGAGGATGTCAGTTCTTCCCGAATGACCCGCGAAGGGGCCAAACGAGGGTGCAACAGAGCCACGAATTTTCTAAAACCTCGATCCCCGTGAAGGAGGATGTCGGTTCTTCCCGAATGACCCGCAAAGGGATCAATCGGGGATATATAAAGCATAAGTGCTCACCCCTGAAAGAAGATGCCGCCGAAGAAGATGCCGCGGGAGCCTGCTTCTCGCTATGCTGTGAAAGGGAGCAACTCCTATGAAATCGGGATCGGCGTGGAGACATGAAGAATCTGTAATGAAAATCAACGGGTCAGGTACAATCATAAATCTGAACGCCCGAATTTTAAAAGGAAAATTAAGAACTTTAACTAAAATCCTATAAAATAAGTAGGATTTTATAGTTGAGGTCTAATTAAACCTACGAATTTCGTGCATGCAAAACAGTGAGCTCATATTGCGGTGTAAACCCTCATGATAAATTTTGATGAAATACCCAAAATACCCCTCGTGTTCAAGGCTAAATTCTAGTCAAGGACACGCTCGAATTAGATCATGACCATCATATTTGTTCATCTAACACCACCAATATCCCATAATTTTGGCTAACTTTACAAATAAACTCTTTTGTAAAATTTAGCCAATTTTGCAAATAGACCTCTCCATAAATTTCGGTTTAATTTCCGCATACCCTCATCAAAACTTTGATCATGAGTTTGTGGTCTAAACTTTTGAAATTTCAGCCTTAAAATTTCAGCCTTTTATGCAAATAAACCCCTCTACAATTTTTGGGTTGCTTTTTTGCAAATAAACCCCTCAAACAATATTGATTCTTTGCATGCAAACACCCTTCAAAGTTTGGCCAAATCAGTATGGAATTTCAACCCCAAATTTCAGTCCACCTTTACATAAGAATCCCGAATTTCAGTCCTTTTTCGCATAAAAGCCTCCCAAATTTCGGCCATATTGCATTTTTTGCATAAAACCCCCCAAATTTTGGTCCATACATGCAACCCATCATCAAGATCCTATCTTTTTCACAAAACCCAACCCATGAGAACAACAAGCTATGATCTTTGCATATAAATTCATGGCATACCCTCATTACAAGCATAAAGTTTCAATCTTTATCAAAAAAAATGAGAGTTTTTGAGAGGAAACTTACCCAAATCAAGAAGCTTCCTTTGAGCTTGAGGATGAAGAAAAACCCTAGCTTTGAGAAGAGAGGATTTGGGCTAAGAGGAGAGCACCAAAAATCCGAATTTTGTCTTGGGTTGAAGGGTTTTAAAGAAGGGAGTTTTAATGGGTTTGGAGTTCTTAAAAAAAAGAAAATAATGGTGTATGGATAAGAGGAAGAAGAAGAGGGAGTTTGAGGGGGAAAAGAGTACCTTTTTGAAAATTCGAAAGGGGAAAAGTGCACCATGCACAAGAAAACAAAAAAAAAGAAGAGAGAGGGGAGGGGGTCTCGGTTTTTGAACCGAGACACCCTAGGGTGTCTCGGCCAAGGTTGAGACACCCACGGGTGTCTCAACCCAGTTCGCGCCCCCGATTGTGATTTTCAAACCCGAATTCGCCCATCTTCGTCGATTGTTGGGTGTTTCGACAAAATCAACACTAATCAACACCGTATGACGTTCAAAACCCTAAGGTCAACGCCGGTCAACGCGTAACCCTAGGTCAAAGCCAGTCAACGCGTTGCGATCAAAAGTCAATGTATGGCGATTCAAAACCCTAAGGTTAACGCCGGTCAACGCGTAACCTTAGGTCAACGCCAGTCAACGCGTTACGATCAAAAGTCAACGTATGGCGATTCAAAACCCTAAGGTCAACGCCGGTCAACACGTAACCCTAGGTCAACGCCAGTCAATGCGTTACGATCAAAAGTCAACGTATGGCGATTCAAAACCCTAAGGTTAACGCCGGTCAACGCGTAACCCTAAGTCAACGCCAGTCAACGCGTTGCGATTGAAAAGTCAACGTACGACGTTCAAAACTCTAAGGTCAACGCCGGTCAACGCGTAACCCTAGGTCAACGCCAGTCAACGCGTTATGATCGAAAAGTCAACGTACGACGTTCAAAACCCTAAGATCAACGCCGGTCAACGCGTAACCCTAGGTCAACGTCAGTCAACGCATTGCGATCGAAAAGTCAACGTACGACGTTCAAAACCCTAAGGTCAACGCCGATTAACGCGTAACCCTAGGTCAACGCTAGTCAACGCGTTGCGATCAAAAGTCAACGTATGGCGATTCAAAACCCTAAGGTTAACGCCGGTCAATGCGTAACCCTAGGTCAACGCCAGTCAACACGTTGCGATCGAAAAGTCAACGTACGACGTTCAAAACCCTAAGGTCAACGCCGGTCAACGCGTAACCCTAGGTCAACGCCAGTCAACGCGTTGTGATCAAAAGTCAACGTATGGTGATTCAAAACCCTAAGGTTAATGCCGGTCAACGCGTAACCCTAAGTCAACGCCAGTCAACGCGTTGCGATCGAAAAGTCAACGCACGACGTTCAAAACCCTAAGGTCAACACCGGTGAACACGTAACTCTAGGTCAATGCTAGTCAACGCGTTACGATCGAAAAGTCAACGTACGACGTTCAAAACCCTAAGGTCAACGCCGGTCAACGCGTAACCCTAGGTCAACGCCAGTCAACGCGTTGCGATCAAAAAGTTAACGTGGGTCAATATAACATGACGGAGATAGCCAGTTCAAAATCAACTCGACGACGTGAGCCAAACTCAACTCATCAGTTTTAGATTTGAGACTTCGACGACGGCCAAGCGATAAACGCAGCACCGAAAGAACTTCAGCTATTCGTCAAAGCATCGAATAGATTAAAAATTGAAGGAGTCAAGAATTGAACCTAACTACCGGTCCTTTACGCCGACTGAAGGTTGGACCAATGACATCCAAAGTATTCCAGCCTTTTCTATAAAAGAAACGAGGCTGGAACGCTTTGGAGGGGGTATCTGTAGGCATCAAAAATTGCCTATAGGTCTCCACGAATGGCTCAGTACTAAGAAGAGATGATGAACGTCACTATCCAAGTCACAGAAGCTTAATCAACGTCGATGAATGATTGAAGTGAATCGACGGACTACGTGAAGCAACGGAGTTTCGGAATAACGAGGATACGGACTGATCGGGAGCCCCGCGACGTTTACAAAAGGCGCAACGCCCCTCGTGTCTCATTTATTCTACAGATGATCCAATCATTGGATCTTATAGAACTCCTTGTCGGCTTTCCAACGCACTTTAAATCGCTCAAATCCGAGTTCAGACGAAGAAATTACGACGGAAATGGACGAAGATGCAAAAATACGTCTCAACATAAGATGAGACACCCCGAGGTGTCTCGGCCTCGCTGAGACACCCTGGGGTGTCTCCAGGCCAAGAAAACGCCCGTTACGTGGTTTTAACCGCCCGGATCTCCTTGGAGCCTATAAATACAGCCCCATGGCCTTCATTTTTCGGGATCTAGAATTTTGGAGAATTGACGAAGCCCTGCCGGACTGAAGATTGATCAAGTTCTTCAACACTAAAGAGAGAGATTCTTCAGATCTGCATCACCTGCATCCGTTCTTTAGGATTATCCCGTTGTGATAATCCTGAGAAGAGCAATTATCTCGCCATTGCCGAGATAAGCGCTTCTACTTCTAGATTCCTTTGCGGATCGACAGAGTTCCGGATCTGATCTGATTGTCAGGTAGTCCACGGATATCGACATCCCCGTCACCGGCTAAAGACCCACGCAAGCAAGAAACGACGAACGGATCTTGCGTTATTTTCGAAAAGTTGTAATCTTTTATTTCTTTTTTTATTGAATATTTTGAATTCTTTGTAAGCAATCCATATTATAATGAATTCAACAATGAAGGCAACTTTTACCGAAAACAGTATCATATCGGTTATATGTTTGAGTAACCATGTTTGCATCCTAACGGATACAGTTATAGATAATTTCTCAGATACATATATGATTTAGCACCCCTAGTTGTTATGCTCATTCTGACTGGCTTGTTGCTACCTTTTACAAGTGCAACACTCATGGAGTGGTTATAATTTTACATTTTTTGTACAAGCATTTTTATCTTAGGTAGCTTAGTGTTTTCGCTTTATGTTGAGATCGAGTTAGGCTACCCTAAAGGGGCTGACTATGATTGCATCTAAAAGTAGTTATTTTTAAAAAGCTAGGCAGCTAAATAAGTGAAGGTAAATAACCAAGTAAGCAATCAAACACAAACCACAACGCTTTACATAGTTTGGTATGTTGCCTACATCCATAGACTTCACCCCTATGAAAATCGATCCACTATCTGAAAAATTACCAAACTCCCAAGTTCAGTGAAGCTCTTACATTGGATCCTTCCCGTTCCCTTAATAGTATAAAGGAAATACAGCTCTCATATACTCTCACACTCAATCACTCCATGACTGAGAATTTTAATTAGGTCACTTCACATTGATCTCTAGACTTACAAATCAAATTGAGTTGAAAAAGTACTAAGAAAATACATCCCTAAACAATTGAGATGATCTTTAATAGATGGTGTCGATGTCACTATGAAAATTCTCTTTGAGTTGTAGCATGGACATCATTTACAAATCACCAAGAGAACAAAAAAGAAAGCTCCAATGAGTTTCTCCAATGAAAAATCCTAGCTTCTATAATCTTTTCTCTCTTCCAAACTCTCCATATAATCTCTGTAGCCTTCTAATATAATTAGGAAACCTACCCTTAAAGTCCTTGACTAGTTATACAAACACTAGTACAGATCTGACCTTCCTAGATGGCTACAACTGTCTAGAGTAGAGCAACAAACCGTCTATGATGCGTATTCTAGATGGTTGTTCGTATAGGATGCACCGTCAGGGATAAATTCGTCTAGGATAATACATCGCAGACGACAATGTCGTCTATAATAGTCTTCGTAGATGGATATGCATCCTCGACAGCTACATCACCTTGGATGGTGAACAACATCCTAGACGGCGTCGCCATCGTGGATGTTTTTAAACATCCTTGAAGGCTAAACTGTTGAGGAAGTATCCTAGAAGGCTAGGTCGTCTTTGATGTTGCCAAACATCAATGATGCGCGTAGCCGTCTTGGATACCATCAAACACGACTATGCCATTGAGGGTGCTTGAAAACATCCTAAAAGGCAGACCCGTCTAGGATGGTATCCTAGACGGTTTGCCCACCATCCTAGATGGGTCTGCCCATCTAGGATAAAATACATGCATTTCCAGCAAAGATTATGCATTTCCTCTACCTCGCTTTTGACTTGTAACAACACAGTCCAGCACAATATCAAATATTTTCAAATCCACCACCAATATCAAATATTTTTAACATCCACCAAAAATATCAAATATTTCAATATCCACCACAATCACATTTCCATCCAACAATATCCACATCCAACACAATATCGAACAATTTCAAATTTCACATCCCGCATTTTCACAACACAATCCAATAACTAACAAAATTTTGAAATAACTATCGCACAATGTATCATCACTTGAACTATTATCTCACAAATAGTTTTAGAACCCAATGAATCCATCATACACACATAGATAATTAGTCATGGTGTGATAAATCCATCATAGTCATAATAAACATGATACAAGCAAAGTTTAAGGTTCCTACGGATAATGTAATGTCTCACACACACGATAGATAATATAGAAAATAAACAGTTAGATACTGAGCTCCACCTCCTCTTCCTAATTATCTTCACCAGCTGGGTGCCTATCATTCATACCACTATTGCTCCCCACAGCATCTGCAAAAGGTTACGTATTAGTAGATTCACAGAATTTTCATGAATGGTTCAAAGAATAAAGGTTTTGGGATTTATAGAATGAATTTTTTAATGTTTTTCTAACAAACACAAAAGTGTTCAATTTGTCGATTTGCTGTTGAACTTGTACAATAGCAAACCTTTAACAGCTATTACTGTGATTGTATATATAGCATATACTTGTAAGATAAGTACTTACACTAAATTAAATTTAGAGATTTGACTGATCAGATCAATTAGCTATTAAAAAATATGCAAGTTAAGTCCAATTGGATTTTTATTTTTTTCAGCTAGCATACTGCATTAACGTAGTTACACCAAAAAGTAGATAAGCATTGCCATGTAAGCATGAATAATCCATAAAAGAAAGATTGAGAAATCAAGAAAGTGAAAGGTTCGAATAACTACATAAAAAACAAGCTAACGCAAGTGAAAGGTCCGTAGAGATGTAAGATTTGTATTTTGCCACATGCACCATGACGAAGGCTTATGTAAACATACCCGTGCACTAGTCTACATAAATCCGGATCCCAAGCAAAACTGAGGTATAATCTTCATAAATAACAACCTCCAACTGTGATTGAGGCAAAATGGAGAATAGATTCGTCACCTGGTGGTAGAGTGTCGGATCAATCTTATCAACCAAATAACATGCGACACGATTAATGAGATCCAAGTCTGGAGATACAACAGGTGGTTGCACAAATAAAGGTGGTACTGATGTCTGTGTCATGGGTCCTATCGAAATTGAATGTGCTGCCATAGATGCTGTGGAGGATGACGTGTAATGGCACTGTCAAGCACCAACCCCCCGTAATGGATATATTTCCTGTAATAGTCGTGACAATCCTGTCATTGTCCTCCATAAATAGATTGTATGGGTCTAGATTACCTTCCACTTCACCTTGCATCACTTGTAGTATTGTCCGGGTTGTCTCCATGTTAAAGCTCTCCTAAAATCATAACAAAATACAATATCAATACAAAGAGAATGTAAATAATAGAGAAATGCATGATTCAATTTATTAAATAGTAATTAAATTATAACATTGTACAAACTTCTTGAGTTTTTTTAAACACAGATTTTCAAATATATGGATTAATTGTTAGGAATTTAACGCTGAAACCCCTATTGCAACAGAAACGCAGTATAAAGAAAAGTACACCAAGTTTAACGAGGTTCGGCAACTGCCTACGTCCTCGGGAGCCACACAGTAAATTTCTTATTAATCTAACAAGAAATTACAATTGAAGAGCAAATCCCTAAACTGGGATTTCTCAAATAAAACACTGTAGCTACAATGTTAATAATTAAAGGGTATGAACCCTTTCAAATCTCAACTTGAGAATAAATACCCCACAAGATAAACCCCCTCTTTAATTCTCTTTTCTCTCTCTTCTTAAATCCTCTTTAATCTCTCTTTAATCTCCCCTCAAACTCAATCTGAGAGCTGGAGATTTGGGAAAAATCGCTTCTGCGATTTTTAGGGCCGCCGCCAGAAAGAAAAAGTCGGAGGAGAGGGGGAAGCTGCGCGCCCGCAAACCCTAGGCGGTGGGGGGCTTTTATAGGGGATGAGGAGGGCTGGCGACAGCCTGTCGCCAGCTGCCGCTTCGACGCCAAGTTCGAGTTGACGCAGAGATCGAGCCGAACGCACAGTTCGGGGGGTCGAACGCAGATTTGAGCGAACGCACAGTTCGCCTTCGCCAAACGCAGAGCTCGCCTGTCGCCTGGACCTCGCCGCCTATCGCCTGGACCTCGCCGCCTGTCGCCTGGACTACCGGAGCTCGCCTGCGACCATCAAACTCGTCGGAGCTCCTCTTCGCCGGCGGAGGTTTGATTCCACCCCCAATTCTAACATTAATTAGCTGAACAAGGACCCAATCTACAATGTTAATCACCAACCAATGATAATTCAAGCTAAAATTCAGATTCAGCCTCAATTTAATTCAAGTTTCTAGTTGTTATTATTTAAGATTCAATAGCTAAAGGGCTAAGTTGAGACTAATTTGACTATACAAAATCGGAATATATAGCTGCCTCATAACTCATAGCCCTAATTTGACTTCACAACAGATTAGCATCAATTATCAGCTAGTCTAATATTCAACTTTGTTAACTAGCCCAACCAAAGTTAGATAGCAATTAGCTAGAATAATTAATGGAATGAATGATTGAAAGAAGTAATAAGATTTTAGGGACTAAATAGCAATTTCATATGTGGAATAGAATCATTACCACAAGCTTGAGGTTGCCCTTCTTCTTGGCTTCCTTATCATATGTACTCTTGAAGGTAACATAAGCAACCTTCACAGATTCAATGACTGGCATGAAGGCTTTGTCTGCAAAATTACAAAGCTACTAGAAGTGGTTGTAATAAATATTTAAAGAACACTAAACTTTAAATATTCTCTACCGTAGATCGGCAATATTGACCCTCAATAGTAGCATACAATCGTGAACCCGTGTGGTGGTCGTACTTGCAGCATAACGGATTAGCATGTCCATTGAAAGTTGTTGTCTGAAGAAAAAAAATTTAGAAATACATATAATAAAAGTACAATGTTAAAATTGACAGAACTAAAATCTTACTTCCGCTGCCTTAGTGTCCCAGTAGATGAGAAGCATTGTGAAATGAAATTGATCCACCCTAGGATCGAGAAGATAAATCCTTTGTCAATCATATGCATATTTCTTGTTTACATTATGCTTCAGTTAATGTCTCCACTGTTTGAATATAGCTGGAACCTTCCCATCGAGTCCAAAAACATAGTTCCATCACTCACTATCTATTTCCAAATATGATGTCAGATCTGATGTACATGTCAGCGAGATCGACTCAGGAATGGCAAAATTTGACGATGAGAAGAAGCGGCGACGAACTTCTACTACTAGAGTCGGCGATGAGAAGAAGTGGAGATCTTTGACAACTTCGACGAGGGCAAGACCTTCGACGAACCACGACGAACTTTATTGACAAGCGGAGAGGGCTATAGTGAGAATAGTGGGCGAAAAGGCTATGGTAAAAGCAGGTATGGTAAAAAGATAAAATCTCAGGTGAAAAAACAGTGGGTGATTTTTGAAGGTCCGCTAAAATTTCATTTCACATCCTACATGACTTAGCCATCTAGGATAGTGGGACCCATACTTTTAAAAAGATAAGCCATCTAGAATAACATCCTAGACGGATTTATCGTCTAGGATACATGTATACTAATATATGATTATTTTTAGACGGTTTAAATCCGTCTATGATAAATCATCCTAGACGGATATTTGGCTGTCTAGGATGTGCCGTCTACAATGTTCTAATCTCCACTAGTGAAAAGAACGACTCAAATTAGATCTTGAAAAATCTAATGAAGTCTATTAAAATAAGTCGACCAGCCTATTGCTCAAGTTGTTCAGCCGGGTGGTCATGGTCTATCTGTCTGATAACAAATTTTAGCCCCTCTGACAATATTTCGAAAAGTCTATTTTCTGTCTAGTAGCTTTCAGCAATTTGCTCGAAGCTTCCAGCTGGCTGCTTTTTGTATCAACCTGTGAATGTATGTTTCATCTTATAGAGCGTATAGATAGATTTTTGAAAATATACTATAATAGCGATTCTTATAACTGAGTTAAAAGTTGTAGCCTATGCAAGTTCTCAATACCCTATGTGTGTGTGTTTTCAGCCTGCTAGTGAAAAATTCAGCTTCTAAATCCCGTTTTGTTTGCTTCTTTAGATTTTTAACAAAGAGACGGACATAACATATACTCAAAATTAATTTTAGATTCTAATATTTTTTAGGATTAACTGTGAACTTATGTAACCTGCACACTTCATCTCGAAAACACCATCAATATATATATGAACATTTTTTATTAATCAAACCGAGTTGATTATGTGATCAACATCCAACACGTTACACACCATGTTTCCATCTGAAAGTAGGTCATTAATTCTTTTTAGATTGTTGCACTAGTCTCTCCGGTTGCGCGACAATCTGATAACTCATCGAATGTTTCCTATTATTTGAAAGATTCCTATATGAATCTTGTTATAGAGTCATATGCATATCTGTGTAAAATAGTATCTATTTTGGCTTATATCTGTGGATTTGGATCCTCTCCGCTATCAACAAAATAGTAGAATATCACTACATTAACAATAGCATTCGATTTACATAGCGGACGGTTAAATTCGTTTCGTATTTAATACTCAGCGTACCTTCATGAATTGGATTATTTTTATAATTTACACTCAAAGATAAATAATAATTATCCACTAAATAATTCAACAATTGTGATATCTTAGTGATTTCTCTACTGCTTTTCCTATATAGTGGGGAAAATCCGAGCTATATGTCTAAGCTAATATATGACTAGTGCTGGAAAACCATACAAACAAGTTTACTTAGACACTGTTTACTTTATCCTAGGATGAGCATTGGGTATTAATCATCTTGGGATTAGGGATTAATTCCACATTTACTGGACCATAGGATTGGCACTAGCCTAAAACTGAGATTTCGGTTTGATACCCAACACAGGAATCAATCTCATAGGCCTAGGAATATCATTATCCTGCCACAAATCAATATGTCATAATTTCAAACAAGTTCTGAAAAACTGAAAAATTAGAAGCCAACCCTTAAAATCCGAAAATTACAAAAAAGAAGGGTAAAACCCAAAAATTAGGAAAACAATCTCTTAAAAATTCGCAAAAGGTAAACCAGATCATCAAAAATCTGAAACTGCACCCGGAAAAAAAAAAGGACAGAAAGTGAATTCCTTAAAATTGCAAACCAGTTTCCTTAAACTCTGAAAATTAAAATCCAGCTCACTAGTGCAAGTCATGCAAAGGACAAGTTACTAGTTGACCCCCGCTTTGGGTATCAATCCGAGATCCAGTCCTCTGCTAGTCTCATAACTATGGTCAAGTAATATTTAGCGCAAAGGTTAACTGTCCTCTATTACTAACACTGTTTAGCTTTCTACTTAGAACTAATGTCAATTAGAGAGCTTATATTTTGTCCCAAAACTAAAGCTTAAATAATGTTTAGTTCACCGTTTAATTTTATTTGTGAAAACACGAAGACACACTGTTAGTGCCAAAACTTTGCAATTAATCACTAGTCCGCCACCTAATGAATTGATAGCTATGCTTGGAGGGGAGCTGGTTTTTAAAGGAAAAAATGCTGCTTATACTTCTTTTCGATCGCAAAAAAAAAAAAAAAAAAAAAAAACAAATAGGAGAGGATAAATCTTTTCTTTTTCTTTCTCTGTTTATATTTGATCGACAGGATTCCATATCATTTACATTTTGTACCTTGTATTAAATAGGGAAGTTTACCAACATGATTACTTTTTGAGGAATTCTTTTTTCTTTTAGGAAATCTATTGCTTGTTCTATGAAAAACTAAATTAAGCATCAGGGAGCCAACATCATATATACAGTGACCCATGAGATCATATACTTATCTATGCGTTAAATTCTACATGAATGGTAGATCCTCTGATCTTTTCCTATCCTGGAAAGTCGATGTGGCATCATACGTATCAGTGACCTTCTAAAGTCTAAACATGACGGATGCTTAAAAGTATGATCAATCACAGGGAACAATAACAGTGAGAACTGTAGGCGGAAGAACAGCATCATGTCACGGATGTATAATTAATGATTGTGATGGTATTTCTGTTTCCTAACTGGATGCCACTGTGGTCACTGTCTACTGTAGGCCACATTAACTAAAAGCCCAAATTGGCCCGCAATCTGTATGGTGTTTTGAGTGGGCAAGTTACAGGTAAAATTCGTCGTCTCCTCATCCTCACGCATGCCTTACGTAAGCAGATACTTTGAAACCCTTATATTACTAAGGTTCGTTTGGAAATTATGGTGTCTTATTTGTTTTCATGGTGTTTTTGTCAAAAATAAAACACTATGCGTCTAAAAACCATGGTGTTTTTTGAGCTAAATCATCCTCAAACCAAAAACACAACACTTATTTCAAAACACCTTTTAGGTGTTTTAAGTTTGGTGTTTTGATTTTGAGTTTGAGAATGTGTTAATTAATATCTAACATAATATATTAAATATAATTTATATAGAGTTATTATTAACATGCTTATTATATTATACTATATATACTATATTATATTATAGTTAATTTAATATATTAGTAATATTTATTAAATAATATAAAAATATAATAAATAAAATATCTTATATAATCTCCTTGCCTCTTCATTTAAAAAAAATTCAAATACAACTCCCCTCTCCATCTCCACCCGAAATTTACTCTAAAAAGCTCCTACTTTCAAATACCAACAACACCTCAAGTATTTCTTCAACTGTACATCGATCTATATTGAGCCCAATCCTTCGCCTAATTCCTCCTTCATGTTGCCCTCATCCATTATATTCTTTGGCGCCAATTTAATAGTAAGTTTGAACATTTTCTTAATTTTTTTGGGTGATAGAAACCAAATGAGATTTTACGCTCTCTCGATTTCCAAATTTTGAACTACATGAAGATACAGCAAGATGCCAAGATATTTTAGAACCCACCAAATTTTGCTGAATATTTTTAAGTTTTTGTTAGGATAGTATAATTTGCGAACAACTATACTAGATATAATTTATGTATAATTTATTAATTAATTTGCAATGACATATATAGTTATTTAATTTTTTACAGTATACCAAATATTATTCTCAGTTTATAAGCATATGGACAATGAATTTACATGTCCTATCATATTAGAAATCCTTCGGCATAATTGTTTTTTGTTTTTAGAAATTCTTAATCTTTTTAAGAAAATTTTCATCTTTTTATAGAATTTTTTTATATTTGATTTCACTATTTGTAATTTTCGTTATTAGAAGATTAAATCCCAAACTGTGAAAAAGAATGTAGCTTGTGAGGATTTAGTCTAGTTTGTCCTTGTGGACATGTTGAGTTAATTGGTTGGTGCCGAGATGGTGATTCATATAGGCATAACTCGAGTTGAGACTATATATTTTGTAGGTATATTTGAATATGTTTTGTGGCTATTTTTCTTTTGGGTGTTGTTTCATGTAATCATGACTAAATATGTAAAAATACATATAGTGCTTTCATTTTTTTGTTGAGGATGAAAGATACTCTGTAAGTTGATAATGGTAGTATGACTATCGGCTAGGGTCTTTTAGGGCCCCTTTTTTCTTAGAATAAGTATATTTGAATATGTATAGTGTTGGTTAATATAATGGACTATATTCAGTGCATGAATCTACTTATTATTTTATTTTTCGGTAAGTATATTTGAATATGTTTTGTCTCTTTTTCTTTTGTGTGTAATCATGGCTAAAATTATAAAAATACTTATAGTGCTTTCATCTTTTTGTTGGGGATGAAAGCTACTTTGTAAGTTGAGAATGCTAGTATGGCTGTTGGTTAAAGAGGATAAAAAAAGTAGTGTCAATATTCTCAATTTACTTGTTTGCCATTAATTGACAATTTAATAAAAGTAGTTTTAGAATTAGCTCATTTTGGCACTACAAAATTCAATAATGATGACTAATAGCTTATGAGTCTACGTGAATGGATACAGCTAACATGTTTTATTTTTATTTTTGCATAAGATATCAATATAAAAAAATTAGAATCTTGATGAGATCACCCTATTTTACAGATTTCTTCCAACTACTAAAATTTTATTTATTCTTTGATTCATGGGTAATGCTTAACTTCGATTTAATCGATCAATTGATAAATATAGAATATACACTGTGTTATGATTTCATTTATTTTTTTATTTTCTTAAAGTATAGACACTTTTATAAACAAATTTTACCAACATTTAGTTTCATCATTTGTAATCATTTATTTTTTCAAAAAAAATTTATTAATTTTTTTATACTTTATCTTTATGATCCTTTTACATTTTTCATTCATGTAGATTTTTTGAGTGCATATGGGTAATTATAAACTGTTATGATTTTCATTTATGTTTTCGTTAATTATTGGAAGAACATGGTATTTAGATCTGTTATTGCATGAAGGGATGTTCAAACTACTCTCCATGGTTTTTTACTAGTGTTGACCCCAACATTTATAAAAGTTAGAATACCAAGAAGCATATCTTGTTACATGGGCATTTAAACCACAAAGAAATTTATTCATGAAGTAGTTTTAGTTGTTCTATATATAGAGAGAGCAACGTAACATTTATATATAGAATAACTCTATAAAGTTAATTTGTTCTATGAAAACTAAAACGAACAATTAACATAAACAAGAAAAGAAATTCCACTATAAGTGTGTCCAAAAATATTTTTATAAAGAATTATTGTTTTGGTAAAATTAATTATAAGTTTAAATCTAGGATTTTAATAACAAAATTGTAAGAAAGGGAATTTTTTCTAAAATTTTAGAATAGGCCAAAAATCCAATAATGCTATTTCTAAGTCCACAAAATAAAGAACATTGTTTATAAAATTTAGGTAGTCTTATAAATTCCAAAAAAATTAATTTGAAGCCAAAATGTAGAGTTTAATAAAACACACATCTTTAGATTTATTATTTAACCCCTATTTCAATCAATATTTTTTTCTGTTAGAAAATCCCTAAAATGGTGTAAGTCAATATTTTTTTTTCAAATGATTAGAAAGTTACTAGGAACAATTATTCATTTTATTGAATTAAAAAATTTATGTATGTTGTATAATTATAGTATTCGTTGATGATAAAGCTATTGGGAGTACATTTCTCCAAACAATTGAGAGATATTATTCAAGTGAGTAAATTTTATCTTGTTACTTATTATAAATATTTAATAAAAGTATATCAATTATATGTAATGCTAAAAAAATATTGGATCAATTCAATTGATAATAGTAGAATATCCATTCATTTAATTGCAAATTCTATCTCGGCCTCAGAATTCAATAACAACGAATCGATCAAATGACCATCCATTCTAATTCACATAATTTACTTTAACAGTTTCTATTAATTTTAATTTTAATTTGCATACTAACATTATTAACACTCAAATCTCTTCCAAATGCTTAATTCTAGATCTTTATTTTTTCCCCTTCAAGTTACTTTCCTCATATTCTTTTTCTCAAAATAAATTCAAAATATGAACAAGCGATAGTACAAGTTTATCAGATGGATTGTTTATTATTTATAATGTTAGTAAAATACTCTAAATTTTATTATTTCCCATGAAGGCAATAGTTTGAAACCAACAAGTTTAATACCCAGAGACATCTGAAAAGTTTTAATATAATTTAAACTATTTGCCAGCCTAATTATAGTAAATAAAAGACTCAAAAGTTAACCACGTGTTGCACGTGGACCTCAACTAGTAGTTTTAAATGGCAACCCACTTTATCTATCTCAATCGATAAGTCAAAATTATCCAAATTCGTTGAATCTATGAATGGGCAAATAAAAATCTTATCTATCATCTTTCCAAGTCACCATGAGATGATAGTTTAAATTTGAATCTTCGCTATTTAAGGGATCAGCCATCAACAAACAAAAGAAGGAGACGCGAAAAAACAATTTCCAGTTAGTAACAAAATTCATCAGCCTTCTTCTCACCCTCTTCCTATTGACCCTAAAAAAAGGACAAGTTTACAAATTCGACCCTTTTGCAAATTTATTTATTAAATTCCACCTATTTTGCACTTATTTGCCATTTGAAGAAACCGTGATGAATTTTGGTAAAGAACAGGTTTTAGAAGCGCAGGAGTCTGTTTGGGAGCTACGCGGTCGACCGTAGCGCAAGGCCGGTCGACCGCGAACGTGCATAGAACTAGGCATGAGCCTGGACTTGGTGCGGTCGACCGCCAGACCCTGTAGGTGAATTTGGTCTCTGTCGCTGGATCGCGGTCAACCGCAAGCTTTGGGCGGTCGATCGCCAATCGGGTCAGGGCATATTTTGTGTTTCCTGTTCTTATTGGGTTTGGTGTTTGCTATAAATACCAACATACGAATTAGGGTTTCTTTAGCTTTGTTTGGAGATTGGTTTGGGGATATTTGGAGCACAGAAAAAGGAGAGTTTTTCTGAGCAATTGTTTGAGGGTTTATTTGGAGAGATTAAGAGATTTATTGGTGAGATTAGTTGATTGGTTTGAGCATTTTGTAATCTCAGTTTATACTCTTCTTCTTTATTAGTGAAAAACCAATCTCCTTCTTGCCCCGTGGACGTAGGCAATTTGCTGAACCATGTAAAACTATTGTGTTTGGATTTGTGCCATTGTTTTGATTTGTTTGGCCTTTATCTCAACGCTTGTTTGATTTGGTTCTCGAAGCACGCCTGTTTGGTTATCCCGCTTCCGCGTCGCGCACAACAATTGGTATCAGAGCTCTAGATTCTAGATCTAGGGTTTTATCTTGATTGGAGGAGTAGATCAATTTAAAAGTTCGGCTAGGGCTTCGTTTGGTGAGAAAGATGAGATCTTTTTGGTAAAGACTCTATTTTTCAGTTTGGATCAATTCTTCGTTTGTTCCGCATTGGTTTGTTAGCGCTTGGGCTATTTGGAGGAGTAGATCGCTTTAGAGGCTCTTCGATGGCTTCATTTGGAGATAAATGTGAGATTTTTTCTATTTGTGGATCTCGTTGCCGTCGTGCGGGGTGAGATCTTTTGGAGACTCTTGTTAGGGTTTTAATTGGAGATAAAATTCTCTCCTTTATCAGTTTGGATCTATTCTTCATTTGTTGGTGCTTTGAGATAGTTGGCCGAGATAGAAGGCTTTGAGGCTGTGTTATTTGTTTATTGATACGGTGCATTGGATTATTGAGAAGTGCCCTTGACCTGCATATTGAAGTCCTTTTGAGCACGTTGGTATGAGCAAGGAGATCGAGGTGGAGTTTGGCACTTCTATTTGATAATTGACGGGTCCTCTATTTGGTGTTCATTCAGACATTTAGGGGCCTTCCAAGGAGGAATCATTGGAAGGTAAATTGGTATTTTGGTTTCCAATGTTGGGGATTGTACTAGGCATTTATGGGTTACAACCAAGTCCCGTTGGTTTTGAAGTCCTAGTAGTCAACAACAGTTGAAGAAGTGTATTGGGAGTAAGATGAAGATACTTCATTCTGGTTGTAGAGGGAGGTACAAGAGGGACCTATTGTATTTGTGCCGAACTCATGGCAATTTGAGACACTTTATTGGAGAGTAAACATTGGGGCGATGAGATGAGATGATAGTTTCGATGAGTTGTTCCTTTTTGGAGGGGGATCGACGTTAGTTGTCGAACATTGGTTCTAGTTTTGGAGGTTCGACATATTTGGGTCATCTTAGTCATAGGTCGCCGACTGCTGCATTAGGAGTTGTTAGATCTGGTGGAGCTGCTTCTGATTTTGATTAGCATCGGATATTTGGTTACCCAGCATTTGGTCACATCGAGGATGTGAGATTTGATTCGATTGCGCGTTTGGGATTCGAAGGCTCATTTGATTATCGTTTGGGAGCTTCTGATTTTGTTCTGAGCAGGAATGTCACTTTTGACTCTTAACAGGTAGAGAGTGTTGATCATGTCGTTTGGATATCGTAGCAGGTGGAGGGTGATGCTACTCTATGTTGGGTGGAGTTTACTCTACATACTCCAGATCATACTGCATCGTTTGAGATTCCAGCTGAGGTGATACAGATTGGGGATCATTTGGATTTGGATGCTGATGATATTGGTGAATAGTTGCAGACTTATCTATTTGATTGAAGCCTTTGGAGGTCGTTTGGGTGAACTACGTGAATGCTTGATTCCTTAGGCAAGAGGATACATAGGCAGTCTTTATGATGCAGCCGATTTGGTGAGTAGATACCGACGTTTGGGTGACTGTTCGCACTCCCGTTTGGGTCTGGACTTATTGAGGATTGAGAAGCAGCAAGTGAGAAATTTGGCTTGGTTGGTGTCGGCTCAGTTTTGGTAGAAACTTCGCCGAGATGGAGAATTGAAGAAACCACGATGAATTTTGGCAAAGAACAGGTTTTGGAAGCACAGGAGTCTGTTTGGGAGCTGCGCGGTCTACCGCGGCGCAAGGCCTCGACCGCTAACCAAACATGAGCCTGGACTTGGTGCGGTCGACCGCCACGATCGACCGCCAGACCCTGTAGGCGAATTTGGTCTCTGTCGCTGGATCGCGGTCGACCGCGAGCTTTTGGTGGTCGACCGCCAATCGGGTCAGGGTTTGTTTTGTGTTTCCTCTTCTTATTGGGTTTGGTGTTTGCTATAAATACCAACATACGAATTAGGGTTTCTTTGGCTTTGTTTGGAGATTGGTTTGGGGATATTTGGAGCGCAGAAAAAGGAGAGTTTTTCTGAGCAATTATTTAAGGGTTTATTTGGAGAGATTAAGAGATTTGTTGGTGAGATTAGTTGATTAGTTTGAGCGTTCTGTAATCTCAGTTTGTACTCTTCTTCTCTATTAGTGAAAACCCAATCCTCTTCTTGCCCCGTGGACGTAGGCAATTTGCCGAATCACGTAAAACTATTGTGTTTGGATTCGTGTCGTTGTTTTGATTTGTTTGGCCTTTATCTCGACGTTTGTTTGATTTGGTTCTCAAAGCACGCCCGTTTGGTTGTCCCGCTTCCTCACCGCGCACAACACCAATCACTATAAGAAAGCCAAACCTCTCTTTGCCCTTGTAGTCAAAGATATATAAACATTCAAAATAGATTTGTTTGGAAACTTAATCATCAAAATCGACCTGGTTGTAACTTATTTAGCTATTTCGATCTAGTTTCAACTACGTGGGTTGCAATTAGGTTGAAATTACGAAATATATTTTGCAAACTCTACGGGATTGAGAATCCTATGTAGTTTTGTAGAAACTTAAACCCCATGGGATTCTCGATCCCGTAGAGTTTAGAACTACATGACATTCACAATCTTATGTAGTTGACTAACTAGTTAGCCCCCAAGAGACTTAGATTTAATTACTCAAATGGTCTCAAGTTAGAATATCATCATCGCTAATGTTGTATTTCTATATTTATATATTCAGAAATTAAACATAAAAAATTAATTCATTACTTAACTAAGATTGAAACATGACCATTCAACTCATAACTTAACTCTTGAG
This sequence comes from Asparagus kiusianus, assembly GCA_022839385.1. Lineage (NCBI taxonomy): Eukaryota > Viridiplantae > Streptophyta > Magnoliopsida > Asparagales > Asparagaceae > Asparagus > Asparagus kiusianus. The sequence goes on along the minus strand of BQKN01061178.1, from coordinate 105,959 downwards.
CTGTTAACGACTGAATCAACTACATAAGATTGTGAATACTGTGTAGTTTATATATTATAAACTGTCAGTATAGTTTAATAGAGTTCTATACTCTACGGGATTGAGAATACCGTGGAGTTTAATTTTCTACTAAACTAGAAGAGGTTCTCAATCCTGTATAGTTCTAAGCATTTGACCCAGTTTCAGTTGACGTTGTTGATATGACTGAAACTAGGTGAATTTACTAAATATGTTGCAAGTAGGTCAAAAGTGTTAATTATTTTTTAAAAAGGGTCTATTTGAAAAATATTCTTTGCAGTCGACATAAAAAGGGAGGGCATATTGTTTCTCTCTCCTGTGTCTACCACCTTTGACACCCGTAGTCATGAAACGGGGGGAAAGGAAAATTAACTATAACCCCTCCTTCCGCTTGCATGGACAATGAAAGCCAAAGAGCCACACTCCTTCGTGAAGATCCTAAATGACCATCATCACCAAAGTTCCTACATGAGTAATCTAAATCGCCTTCGGAAACTAAAGAGATAAAATAATAATAATAATAATAATCAGCAGAGATAGATCAACGTTGACGGATCTAAAACAAAAATAAATAAATAAATAAATAACTTAAATCACCGTCATCACCCAAGTCACTGTGCTCACCCGAGTCACCGTCCTTATGTGAGCCACTGTGCTCAACATTCGAGGCACCATCCTCACCTGAGTCTTGTACTCATCATACCCTTTCAGGAACTTTTCATACTCTTCATATCGGATTATCCATGAGAAAACGTTCATGAACTAATTACCAAATTTTACTACAAAAATTTATCATCTTATGAAAAAAGTTAAGAAAAGAAGAAGAGAAAACTCCTCACGGCAGCAAGCGTGCAAAAAGACAAAACAATCTAAAGAAAGATTTACTCTAAGCCCTCAACAGAGTTCTAAACACCAAGGAACCCAAGAGAAGTCTCAAAGTTGGATTCTCATAACAGCCCACTGCACAAATCTGCAATTACATAGCAACCCTTCCAATTTCTATAAATTACAAAAGAGTTCACGAAAATTCAGAATTTACCATTTACTCACTAGAAAAAAGCCAGAAATTCAATGTCAACCCAGTTTCTGTCTAGAATTGCAGACAAGACCTAGTTTCTGTCCCGAATTTGCAAAAAAGATCCTGGCTGTCCAACATTGCAGAAAAACGCAGTTCCATCCACAATCAGAAAATATCCTGGGTGCCCAGCATTGCAGAAAAGACCCTGGCTGCCCAGCATTGCAGAAAAGACCCAGTTTCTATCCAGAATTTGCAGAAAAGATCCTGGCTATGCAAAATTATAGAAAAGACCCAGTTTATTTCCAGAATCTGCAGAAAAGACCGAGATGTCCAAAATTTACAGAATAGACCCTGTCTATGCACAATTTTTAGAAATATTCCTGAAATGTGTAGAATTTACAAAACGTTCCCTAAAAGCTATGGAGATCACAAAACAGTCCTCAAAAGATGCAGCAAATTACTTGACAGTCCTCGAAAGGTGCAAAAATTACAAAATAGTCCTCAAAGTTGAAGAAATAACGAAATAGTTTAGAAGTTGCAAAAAAGGCAAGCAATCCCCCAAGTAATGGACCTCTATGTCCCTAAACAAAATAAAAATTCAGTGCAGAAACAGATGCACCATAAGATTAATTTGTGCAAGAAAATGCGTACATGAATAACATTCAAAAAGATCGATTGTGTCCACCTCTAAGTCGTTAAAATAGCCAAAATAGATAATTTAAAAAAAAAATCAAATTAACCTCCACGACACTGAACTGGATTCCAAATAATAAATTGACCCACACGTCTCTAAATTGGAAAATACCAAATTGACCTATACGTTGTTAAGCTGCACCAAATTCCAAATCTGACTTCCATGTCCTTAAATTGGGTCAAATTTCAAATCTGACCTTCACATCTCTAAACTAGAAAATTCCAAATTTGAATTCCACATCCTAAAACTGGATCTCAAATCAAAATTGACATCCATGTCTCTAAAGTAGAAAACAACTAAAAAATTCGACCATCATGTCTCTAAACAAAAATTTCAAATCCAAACTATCAACTAGTTAGAAACTCCTCTCCCAATCAGAAGTCTACAAAATCTTATATTTCGGTAGGGAAGTTTTCTACTCGTCAAAAAGCCTAAAATTCCGTTCATGATAGTATGTCACGACCCTAAATTCTGAGACCTCAAAGGAACATTGGAGACGAACTAAACATGTTAAAAAAAGATCCTCCAAACATCTATAGTCATCAAATGACCATCAAAATAATCTCATTATTGAATTAAAACCAACGACAATATTCTTTATAATCCAAAAGTCAAAATTGTTGTAGGTCTAGGCCATGATAAGGCCTACATGATGAGGTTTACATGAATTAGAATTCTATCTATAAAAAGTCTACATGAATTAAGATTCTATGTAGAAGAGAATTTGGAGGATTTATTTAAAATATGAATAGGTTTGGAGAATTCTATATAAGAGAGTCCTGAGTAGGGGTGGTAAATGATCGAATTGAATCGAATACTAAGGTGTTCATATTTGTATTTGTTTAAAATTATCGAATTCGAATGCGGACTCTATTATTCATATATCTAGTTTTTCGAATTCGAACTCGAATACTTGGTATTTGATAAATATTCATGAATATTCACGAATACTTATAGAATATCAAAGTATATTTATTTCGCTAAAGAGTTTAATTTTCAAATAGTATTAAAATTTATAAATAAAAATTACTTCTTTATAATATATGATGTATATATATTTAAATCAAAATTTTAATTAGAAAACAGATTTAAGATTATTTAAGTCTTAAAATCTATATATAAAACTTAAGTAGAAATGGTAAGTGGGTTAAAAATATGACATCATATGTGTAACAACCGTAAATTTTGATACGTATTTAAATAAAATTTTCAAGTATTTAAAATATTATATTATATTTTGTTAATACTTTTCCGAATTT
>BQKN01061178.1:91565-102960 GCA_022839385.1 Asparagus kiusianus | reverse complement strand
GTTATTCGTATGATTGTTTCTGATCGCTAGCTGCATGATCTCGTTACCTGATCGATTTTGGATGCTTTATGTTTATCATGTTAGTAGTGTTTTCGCATGTTGATTTGTGGATTTCAGTTGTACGTTATTTTGTTGTTTCTGTTATCGTATCGTTTTTCGTATTGGATTTTCGTTCGTTCTATTTTCTTTGTGGGGTCGGGTCTTACCGTGCACCATGCACCTGACGTACACCTGTTTTCTCTGGTGTACGTCAGACTTAGGAGAAGAACAGGTTCAGCAAGAGGCAGAGGATTCTCAGCAGGAGTGCCATGTAGACGGAGCAGAAGAAGAAGCCGAAGCTTAGTCATTCCTTTCAGTTTCTTTTGTAGCACCTTCCATTCTGTTGATCGATGTATTTTATATTTTCTAGTATTTCTTTCAGATAGTCTTGTATAAGGGCATGTTTGACCCGAATATTATGCCTGGGATGATATTCAGTTGTGATATGTATATTTTCTTATTCTGAGTTGTTTATTATATTCTTGCTACTGTGATCGGGGACCTGTGACTTCGCATTGTATTTATTTCCAGACGCTTAGCGTATTAGATTGAGAAGACGGGGTCTAGCACTTATCTCTCCTCAGTCTAATACGTCGCGGGCTTGCTCGCGTCCCGATTCCCTGGTATTTTGGGAAGCGGGACGTGACAATATGTGTAATAATACAAATAATAAGCTGTGATCAAATTTTAAACGAATATTTAATAGATAAACGAATCGAATATACATCTGGTTAAATTCTATTCGTTAATAAACTCGAATACTAAAAAATATTTGTTTAGTGATAAATGAACTATCGAATCGAATATGATCGAATAGTTATTCGAACAATTATCGAACCTTTTATTAATTATTTGGTTCATTTCTACCCCTAGTCCTGAGATCAATATTTATATGAACAGTTTTTGGGTGAATAGTACTTCGGTGCTACAGTACCGCGTGTTGCTACAGTGCCAGAAGGAGAGAGAAAAGTTCAGATTCCGGATAGCTCAGGTGTCCGATTGCAATGATTCAAAAGCCGTTATCTTCAGAACGACAACGCTGTCAAGGGTACTGTGCTGATTTCTCCACGAGAGTTAAAGATTTTTGGTGAGACAGGTTTTAGGTTTTGGTACCCTAGAGGTAACAGTGCATCTTTCTCTTGTGATTTAATCCTTAAGTTTAGGTATAACTTGGAGGGATTGTACTCTTGATTCATAGTGAAATATTTCTCTCTGGATTACCCCGTGGATATAAGCATGATTTACCGAACCATGTTAAATATTGGTTTTTGCTTGCTTGTGGTATTTTTATTTGGTACCGTTATTCGTTTAGTGTTTAATTTCACAGATTAATCTTCATAAAATCCATAACAAATGATATCCGAGCCCTGGTTCGAGGCGTGCTTTGGGATGAAAAAGATAAAGAGTTTTGGCACAATGATGAAATTGGATGGTTCTAATTGGCAAGTATAGAAGTACAAGATGGAAGATATTTTGTATTGTAAAGATTTACATGACCCTATTAAGGGAGATAAAGCTAAGCCTGAAAAGATGACTGATAAAGAATGGGAGAAACAACACAGGAAGGCGATTGGTTATATTCGGATGTGGATTGATGTTAGTGTGTTTCATCATGTATCGGGTGAGACTAATATGAAGTCTCTTTGGAAGAAGTTTGAGGATCTCCAGGAGCAGAAGACTATGGGAAACAAGACATTTATTATGAGGCGGTTAGTGAACTTGAAATTCAAAGAAGCAAGCAACATAGCAGGGCACTTGAATGAGTTCAAGAGTTTGATTAATCAGTTAGCTACCATGAAGATGACTATCGATGATAAGCTACATGCTTTATTGCTATTGTGTTCTTTGCCAGATAGTTAGGAGATACTGGTTGTGATAGTCAGCAACGCAGCTCCAGATGGTGTGTTATCAATGAGTATGATTACTAGTAGTTTATTCAATGAAGAGACTCGGAGGAAGTCTACCAGCACAGATAAGTCACAGGCACTTGTCATAGAGAATAGGGGCAGGAGCAGGTACAGGGACCAGTTCAGAGGTCGTGGCATATCTAAGGGTAGATCAAAGTCTAAAGCGAGAGATTGTTTTTATTGTGGGAAGCTAGGTCATATCAAGAAAAATTGTTGGGCATTAAAGAAAGAGTAAGCTGAGAACAAAGATGAAAAGAAAGATGAGAATAAGAAAGCTGACAGTGACACTACAACTACTTTATTTGATATTATTCTCATTTGTAGGGAAGAAGACTGTATGCATGTTGCAAGTCAGAATTCCGAGTGGATAGTGGATACAGGAGCTACATGTCATGCTACCTCCAATCAAGACCTTTTCACGATGTATAAAGCATGTGACTTTATCAATGTGAAGATGGACAATCCAGCTACTTGAAGATTGTGGGACTTGGTGATATACACTTGCAGAGAGATACTGGATGCACATTGATCCTAAAGAATGTGCGGCATGTTCTCAATTTACGACTCAACTTAATTTCGAGTCTTGTTTTGGACTGAATGGGATATAAAATTCAATTTGGTGGAGGAAAATATAAAATCACTAAAGGCTCTCTCGTGGTGGGTAGAGAAAGTGTATGTTGTAATTTATACAAGACTCAAGCGAATGCTTCATATGATTCTTTGAGCGTGGCTCAAGACGGTGATACTCTCAGTTTGTGGCATAGGAGGCTCGGACACATAAGTGAGAAGGGATTGTAGATATTGGTAAAGAAGTCTTTCATTACCTTTGTCAAAGGTTCGTCACTCATTCCTTGTGATTATTGCTTATTTGGCAAACAACATAGACTTTCTTTTAGTAAGCCTTCTAAAGGAAAAGATAATATTCTGGATTTGATTTATTTGATGTTTGTGGTCCTATTGAGGTGGAGTCCTTAGGTGGCAATAAGTATTTTGTCATATTTATTGATGATGCATCGCGAAAGATGTGAGTCTTCTTGTTGAGGACAAAGGATCATGTGTTTTTATTTTTCCAGCAATTTCATGCCATGGTGGAGAGGCAGATAGGAAAGAAGTTGAAGTGTTTGCGTATCAATAATGGAGGAGAGTACACTTATATTGAATTTAGAGATTATTGCTCCAAGCATGGTATTCAGCATCAGAGGATAGAGCCAGGCATACTGTATCATAATGGAGTTGCGGAGAGGTACAACAAGACTATTATGGAGAAAGTCAGATGCATGTTGAAGATGGCAAAATTATCTAAGAGTTTTTGGGCTGAAGCTGTTGGCACTTCATGCTACATAATCAATAGGTTTCCTTCAGTTCCTTTGGGTTTTGATATTTCAAAGAGAGTTTGGTCTGGGAAAGATATTTCCTATTCCCACCTGAAGGTGTTTGGTTGCAAGGTGTTTGCACACATTCTAAAGGAGAAGAGACAGGAGCTTGATGATAGAGCGGTTCCTTACATCTTTCTTGGCTATAGAGAAGATGAGTTCGACGACAAACTATAGGATCCAGGAAAGAGACAAATTATCAGACGAGCAGATGTAATTTTTCAAGAGGATCAGGTTATTGCAGATCTCGGGAGAGTAGAGCAGTTAGAGAGTGTTGCTTGTGAGATTCCAAATATGATACACATTTTGTCTCCAGTACAATTGCATCCTATAGATATAGAGCAGGTGCATGATGATGATATTGATGATGATGGTCAGACACCAGAGCAAGGAGATAGTGATCAGAATCATGAGCAGGAGGCTCCTCAGCGGGGGAGCATCACCAGCAGCAGGAGTTTGTAGAGCCACAACTTAGAAAATCAGCTAGAGAGCATCGACCATCCACGAGATATCCTCTTTCAGAGTATTCTTTGCTGGCAGAAGAGGGGGAGCCAGAAAGATTTTAGGAGGCATATACTCATAAAGACAAGTACATATGGTTTCAGGCTATGAAGGAAGAGATGAAGTCTCTTAAGAAGAACGATACTTATGAGTTTGCCGAAGGACAGAAAAACTTTAAAGAATAAGTGGGTATTCAATTTAAAGAAGGATAGCTACAATAAGATTCAGAAATACAAAGCCATTTTAGTGGTGAAAGGCTTTGGTCAGAAAAAGGACATTGATTTTGATAAATTTTTTTACCGGTTGTAAAGATGGCGTCCATTAGAGTTATCTTGGGGTTAGCAACTAGTTTAGACCTCGAGATTGAGAAGCTTGATGTGAAGATTGCATTCCTTCATGGTGATTTGGAGGAGGAGATCTACATGGAGTAGCCGGAGGGTTTTGAAGTGAAGGAAAAAGAGCACATGATTTGTAGGTTGAAGAAGAGCTTATATGGTTTGAAGTAGGCACCTAGGCAGTGGTATAAGAAATTTAATTTTTTTATGTTGAGTCATGGTTACCAGAGGATAGTTGCAGATTCGTGTGTATATTTCAGGAGAATTTCCGATTCTAGTTTCATTATCCTTTTGCTTTATGTGGACGATATGTTGATTGTTGATCAGGATAGTCAAATAATCGGTGGGGCTGAAGAAGGAGTTATTTAAATCTTTTGACATGAAGAATTTGGGCTCGACACAGCGGATTCTTGGTATGGATATTGCTCGTGATAGGAAAGCTAAGAAGTTGTGGTTATCACAGGAGAAATATGTTGAACGGTTACTTGATAGATTCAACATGAAGGATGCCAAGTCAATCAGTACTTCTCCTGCAGGTCATTTGAAGCTTAGCAAGAAATTTTGCCCGACTACAGATGAGGAAAAGAGTGAGATAGAGAATATTCCTTACTCTTCAGCTGTAGAGAGTTTGATGTATGTCATGGTTTGTACTCGGCCAGATATAGCTCATGCAGTTGGCGTTGTGAGCAAGTTTCTTTCTAATCCAGGGAATGTTCATAGGGAAGGTGTAAAGTGGATCTTAAAATATTTAAAAGGCAGTTCTAGATTGTGTTTGAGTTTTAAAAGTACTATTATATGGTTTTGCAGATGCAGATATGTCAGGTGATCTCGATCACAGGAAGTCTACCTCAGGTTGGTTGTTCACTTTTACAGGGGGAGCTGTATCTTAATAGTCCAGGTTACAGAAGTGTGTTGTTTTATCTACAACAGAGGCAGAATATATTGCAGTTGCAGAAGCCAATTGTTCACAAGAAAAATTGTTGACTTCTTCATTGACGATTCCATTGTTATTTTAAAGAACAACTTTATGCGTTACAGAAAGATCCGGTCTTTTTATAAGATCCGGTTTACAATGAAAATCAAAACAAAGAAACAAAAATTACAATTTTTCTCTTTTGTCGAACAGATCGCGAGCTCCTGTTATCCGGTCACTCGCTTTGTGGGTTGTTTGCCTACGCCGATGGTTGTTCCGTTGACCACCGCGAGATCTAGATCCAAACAGATCTACGAAGTATTACGGGTATTATCTCACCAAGGAGATAATAGCCGGAGGGATTGTTTCACCAAGGAAACAACCGCTCAAATCTCGGGATCAAAGACCAAGCTTTGATCCGGAGTTTAGCGACGTAGATCTGAGATCTCAATTCCCTCGAACTCCTGTCTTTTGTGGTGCGGGTGCTCGCCAAGAATTAGATCCGAACGTCCAAGTCTTCAAGCCTTCAAAAACTCAAGCACGAGGTCTCAATCCGGTAGAGTTTCGGCTCTCCCAAAAGTCCTTTCCAAAAGTCCTCTGAAATGATGAATCTGAAGGCCTATTTATAGGCACCCAGAACTGTGCCCGTGCACAGTTCTGGGCCGAGCCACCCATGGGTGGCTCGGCCTTGGCCGAGCCACTCTGGGGTGGTTCGGCTTTGGCCGAGCCACTCTGGGGTGGTTCGGCTTTGGCCGAGCCACCTTGGGGTGGCTCGGTTTCGGCCGAGTCCCCCCGGGTGTTGCCGTGGTGTCCGTCGTTCGGTTGTTTTGTCCATGATTTGTTTCGTTGCTTATCTGGTCTTTGATTCGATTGTGTGGTCTTGATTTGGCAGTAAATCCGCCTTGGTGTTTGAGTTCGAATCCGTTTTACGGTTAGACGACTCGTTGACTTCCCGAACCGTTGGATTGATTCCGCACGCGAATTCCGTTGCTCGTGTGCAATTTGTTGATCTCGTTGCCTTGTCACTCGATGGTTCGTTGTTTCGTTGAATTACCGTGTCGAGCTGTGCTAAGGGACCTATAGGCAATTTTATACGCCTACAGATACCCCCTCCAAAGTATTTCAGTCTCGTTCTTTTATAGAAGAGTCTGGAATGCTTTGGATATGATTGCCCCTACACTGAGTTAGTGTGACGGGACCTTGGAATGACTTTTCGTTCTGTATTCCTTCAATCCTTTAGACTATCCGGTGCTTTGTCGAACGTCTGTAAGGGTTTCGGTGCTGCATTTATTATCTGACCGTTGTCGGAATTTTGAACTTGAAATCGATTCCTGATTTTCTAATCTTTAGCTCGTACTTGTTGGTTCAACATATAACTGACTCTCGATTGTTGGCGTTGAGTCTTTGTTTGTGACGCGTTGTCCGGCGTAATGTTATTGAGTTATCCTTAAGAATACTTTTAGAAAAATATTCTCCAGGAACTTCTCAACACAAATTAGGGAATAGTTTATACTCGTATACCTTATTGGAGTATTTTCGTGCCTAAAATGAGCTGAACCGGCTTGAAAATGAGCCAAAAAAGGCAATAATTTGGCTCGAAAAATCGTCCAACCCTTCCGAATATGCGGAAGAGACCAAAATAAACAAATGATTGAACCTTCGGTCGATTTGAAGTTGTTTCGACGCTTGATTCGGTCCCTTTTGAACTGATTTGGACTGGTCCGGTCTGGTTCAACTTGGTCCGGTCTGGTTCAACTTGGTCCACCCTATAAAAGGGGTCTTTTTTTCTTCTTTCTTTTCTTTTCTTTCTCTCTTCTAGGGCCGGCCCCCCCTTGACCTTATTTTTTGATTTTCTCTTCCCTCGAGCGTCTTTTCTCCTCCAAACCTTGATAGTTGTCCTAGATCTAGGCTTCCTTTTGATCTTGGACTGAAGAATCTCCCCAAACTTCCATATTTAGGATTTCTCTTAGGCCCCTCGAGCGCGTGGTTCAAGTTTCCTTAAAGATCTCATCTTTATTGGATCTTGAGCTTTTCTTCAGGTAAATCCTCCACAATTTTGGCTTATTTTATGCTTAATTCAATTTGTGGATTTGTGAGATCGCATGCGAGGGTTAGAATCATGATTTGGGGCCCCGAGCTTCTCTTTCAGGGGGGTAGAATTGATAAAAAAGTGATCTTTTTTCTAGATCTGATCCCTTGATTTATTTCGCAGCTCATTATGTCGCGTGCCTCGAGAGGTCGTTCCCCCGCTACGTCGGCTGATGGCGCGCCTCCTTCTTACGCTGGTGAGCTATTTTTGGCAGTATTTGGAAATTTACAAATTAGCCCCTTTTTTCTTGTGATTTTGCAAATTGGTCCTTTTACCCCACGTTGTTCTCCTTGGTGAGGCAATCGGGAAGAGCCTTGATTCTCCTTGGTGAGGATCGACGCTTTAAAGATATGTTTTGCTTGGTCAAAACCATATCTCAAAATAAAGGGGGCGATTTGGGGCTACATTGTGCTTTATAAGGCAGAGATATATTATTAATACACCATATCTTGTGATTGCACAATGTGGCCAAATCGTCTCACCCTTTATAAGGCAATGACTCTATTTTACCCATTTGTAAAATGAGTTCAATTTCCTTTTATAGCTGAGACTAACAAGTGTTTAACTGTTTTATTTCCAGTGGGATACCCTTCTGGATCATTCTTGTCTCATGCAGTATATGGGCGTCGTGTCGAGTATTATTCGACTTCCGACGACCTTTCCCCCATTCTGGTTACTCCTCAGTTTACTTTGGGCACACCGACTGAGGTTACTCAAGTGGTAAGGGAAGGTGGGCATCGAGCTCTCCGACAGTTGATCACCGACGCACCTTTCGTGAAGGACGCCAGCTCTATTCAGCCTCTTCGGAAGACTGACTTTCTATTTGGCGACTCTGTCGAAGACCCGGACACCGTGTTCATTGAGGCGGAGCAGTGGCTTCATAAGACTGGCAGTAGCTTCATGTATTTGCCGAAGATTCCTCGGCATCGTTCGTTGACTGAGCTTAGACGTCAGGCTGTGACACGGGAGATGTCGTGGCGCTTGACGGAGGAGCATGAGAGCGTCCACTGCGGCTACATCACTCATCAGGCATTTCCTAGCTTGAGCAGGAGTCATATCACCGGATTGCATCCTGGAGTATTGGGGCTGGATGCACCACCACGTAACGAGTTCCTTGCCACTGCTTCTACCTTGAGGAATCGCCTCGCTGCTCTAGGACGGGAGATGCCTGCGACGCGTCACAGGATTTATGATTGGGTCCATTCTTTGGACAAGTTTTGGTGGACCCGCATGACGACGTACGTATTGAGCCGATGGGGCGAGGAGTTGCACGCTTGCGGTTTGTATGCAGCCGTTCGTGCCACCATGTATGGCTTGCCTGTCAGTGCGAGGCATTTCTGTGCTTTGTTCGAGCTATATAATCCAGACTCGAACACTTTTCTGATCCGGCACGGGGAGTTGGGCTTGACTCTTCACGAGATGCACAGGATTTCTGGCTTGCCCATGGGACAGATGCTATACCAGGAGTACTTTCCCTCTGACCATGAATTGGACCAGTTGAAGGATCGTATGCCCGATCGCTATGAGATTCTATGGGATCTCACTTGTCACTATCACATTGCTTTGGCACAGTCTGAGCCTTTAGCAAAGAGGACCAAGGCATCCGTGAGTCTGAAGCAGTTTGCGAATTATTTGTTCAAGAATCTGGAGAGCAATTCTGGCGAGGCTATTTGTCAGTTGGCCCCACTTACTCCCTCAGGGGTGAATAGTTTGTTGAAGAAGATTGACGCCCATTCTTATACCACTAGCAGTCCTGAGGGTGGCTTTCCTGCAAGGACCAAGTTCAAATCATTCTTATGGCATGCGACCGCACCGATTCGACCGATGACTCTTCTTGCCGGTTATCTCGCTATTTGGTTGAAGAAGTGTGTGGTTCCATATCAGTCTGGCGACGCCTTGCCCTTGGAAGTGCTCTATCCAGCAGTTCAGCTCGCCTACAAGAAGGAACTTTCACTTCTTCCGGTGATGGTGGCCAACATTCATCGAGGACTTCGACAGCTTTCTGGTGCCTTTACACGGAAGGAAAGTGATTTACCAGGTCAGATTCCCACCATTAAGACGGAGCTCCCGTACACTTATTTGATGGCCTGGTTCGTCCTTCACCGTTCCGATATGATGTCGGTACCGAGCACTACAGACCACTCCGTTCCCTTATTACAGTTGCTTGAGAATGGCAAATGGGAGGGGCGCGGATTTTCTAACGTCAGACAGCAGCTGCAGGTCCACAAGTGTTGGACATTTTCCACTTGCTTTCCGCAGTTCTCCGGCCGATACGGCGATTGTTTGATAGATGAGGAGAGGCCGAGAGAGTATCGAACTCACTTGGACATCGGCTGCTTTAACTGGCTAGTGAACATTAGGCCAGGTTATCTAACTTTTCGGGTGAGGGATCAGTGTTTCATAGAGCCATATCTACCCTGCCGATTCGCTCGCCAGTTTGGCTATGACCAGCTTTATGTTGGGAACCCTCGACAGCAGCTTCGGGCCCACGGCGGTTTAGTGGATGGTCTCCGTGCTTGGTTGTGGACCGTGACTGGCTGTACTGGTACCAAGTTCAGTCTCCCGAGTGCTGATCGGCAGTTGAACCTCACTTTCTTGAGCTGCAAGTGGTTGTTAGCAGCCAACAAGACTATCCCTGTGAAGCCGATCGCAGAGCTAGAGGCCGAGGAAGCTTTTCAGGTTGATTCTCGCAGGATTTGGGAGAACGCTCGGTCACAGAGGACACGGAACAAGACTCGTCGGATTGATGAAGAGGGACAAAGGACATTCCATTCTACAGACAAGGCTTCAGGTGGAGATCCTGAAGATTACGATAACTTTTCTGAGCGAGGTTAGTCATTCATTTTTTTTTCTACTTTCAGAATTATTAAAGCTGACAATGGTTTGATGTTTTAGGGACCATTGGTGACCAGGAAGAAGAATTCCGTCCTCCTCCCCAGGCGAGACCTTCTACTATTGTCCCCGCTGCCAGGCGGAAGAGATTAGCCCGTAAGCCGCGTACGGCTTCCCGAGCTTCTGATATGGACCTGGCTGGTGATGATCCTGCTAGTGACGGAGGTAACATCTACCTTGAAAACCATTCTCTTGATTATTCAGAACATTGACTCATGCCTTTCCATCTCTATATAGGAGAGCGTGGAGAGAGCGAGAAGAGTCCTGATCCTGCTCCTGTATCTTCTGGTGAGCCCGACTCACTGCCCCACGTAGAGAGGCCTACAGGAGTTTCTGACATTAGAGAGGACATCAATGTAGGACCTGATTTCACGAATCCAGGTACATCTACCATTAACAATGTATTTTTTAGATGGCACACAAAGGAGTTTGTGCATCCTCTAATTGTCTCCGTACTTCTTGCTCCTTCAGATAATTTGCAGGAGGCGAATGTGGATCTTGGAAATGAAGAGGCTAATGCACCTGTAAAAGGTAACTCATTTCTATTAGTTGTGGCCTCTTCATTCTTCTTTGGTACTTATATCCTCTTGCGTCAGACTTCTCGATCGATGATTTTGACGAGGAAGGCTTGTTTGCGGACACTCCTATGATGCACTTCATATATAGCTGTTCGCGGGGAAAATTGTTGCTTTCTTCATTGTTGATATCATTGTACACTTTAATAATCGTTTATCGAATTACAAAGATCCGGTCTTTTTATAAGAGCCGGTTACAATGAAAATCAAAATACAAATAAAGAAAAATTACAACTTGCTTCCTTCTTTGTCGAACGAATCACGAGCTCCTGTTATGCGGTCACTCGATTTGGTAGGTTCTTTGCCTGCGCCGGGGTTGTTTGCCGTGGACCACCGTGAGATCTAGATCCGGTCGGATCTACGCAGTATAACGGGTATTATCCCACCAAGGAGATAATAGCCGGGAGGGATTGTTTCACCAAGGAAACAACCGCTCGAATCTCGGGATCTAAGAACCAAGCTTAGATCTGGAGTGTACCTACGTAGATCTGAGGATTTGAGATCCGGTTCTCTCGAACACTTGCCTTATTTGGCGTTGATGATCGCCGAGCACCAGATCTAAATGAGGGAGTCCCCGAAGTCCTAAAGTATGAGTCTTTTTAGATCTGAATCTCTAATCCAGCAGGGCTTCGCCTCCTCCAAAATCCAACCCCTGAACCAAATGAGCACAAGGCCTATTTATAGGCACTCAGAACTGTGCATTTGCACAGTTCTGTGCCTAGCCACCCCTGGGTGGCTCGGCCATGGCCGAGCCACCCATGGGTGGCTCGG